>PITA01003484.1:0-85021 GCA_004023965.1 Spilogale gracilis | reverse complement strand
TGAAAGTCTTATTCTTGGTTTGTCTCTTTTTCCTTCATTTACTTGTTCCTCAAATTCCACATATGAGAGAAATAATATGATATTTGTCTTTCTCTGACTTATTTCACTTAGCATTATATTCTCTAGCTTTATTCACATTATTGCAAATGGCAAGATTTCATTCATTTTAATGGCTTAGTAATATTCCATTGTGTGTGCATGCGTGTGCATGTCAGTCTGTCTATCTATCTATATTTCACATTTTCTTTATCCATTTATCTATTGATGGGCACCTGGGCTGCTTCCATAATGCTGCAAAAAACCCAAAATAAACATAATGCTGCAATAAACATTTGAATTAGTGTTTTTGTACTCCTTGGGTAAATACCCTATACTGAGATTACTGGATAAGATAGTTCTATTTTCAATTGTTTTGAGGAACTTCCATACTATTTTTCAGTGCTTACACCAGTTTGCATTCCCACCAACAGTGCATGAGGGTTCTTTTTTCTGCCCATCCTCACCAACACTGTTGTTCCTTGTGCTTTTGATTATAGTCATTCTGACAGGTGTGAGGTGATAGCTCATTGTGGTTGGGTTTGCATTTCTCTGATGAGTAGTGATGTTGAGCATCTTTTCAGGTGTCTGTTGGCCATTCAAAGCCTAGAATACTAGGCTTTATCGTAAGGGCAAGGAAAACAGTTGAAGTGTTTTAAGCCAGCGCAATCTGCTGAAAAAGTCTGACACTCTTCCAGACCCAGCAACTGTTTCCTACTTCAGAGTCAAAGCTGAAGTCCTTACAATGACCTGTAGGACCCACCATATTCTGTTCCCATTAGCTCTCTGGCTTAATTTTTTAAACTCCCTCCTGTGCTCACTCTACTTTTGCTGCCCTGGGCTCCTTGTGCCCACGGACTATTCCCCTTCCCCTCCACCCATTCCAAATGAAGCCACCCCTACCTTTGTGTAGTCTTTGCTCAAATTCCTCCTTGTCTTTGGAGCATATCCTGAGGACTAGACTTAATACCGTAACTGCCTCACCACTTCTACTTTTGCCTTGCTTTGCATTTCTTCCTTCTTGTAGCATTCATTACCTTCTGGTACTTACTTACTATGCTTTGTATCATACCGATGGTGTCCCAGTAGAATGTATTTTCCATGAGGCAGGAATTTTTTTCCTTTGTTTGTACTGATCCTACTCAACTAAAAGTATGCCCTGGACATGCAATTTACTAATCACTTGCTGAATGAATTAATGAATGCATTGGATAACATAGTCATATTGCATTAAAAAAATTATTTGGCTGAATCTTTTTTTTTTAAGATTTTATTTATTTATTTATTTGACAGAGAGAAACATAGCGAGAGAGGGAACACAAGCAGGGGGAGTGAGAGAGGGAGAAGCAGGCTTACCACCGAGCAGGGAGCCCGATGTGGGACTTGATCCTGGGTCTCCGGGATCATGACCTGAGCCAAAGGCAGTCACTTAACCAACTGAGCCACCCAGGTGCCCCTATTTGGCTGAATCTTGAAGAAAAAGTTGGGAAGAGTTGCATACTGATGTAGAGGCTGTATGGGGGCTCTAATTAAAAATCAATGGCAATTTAGGCTAGAGCAATATTGCTAGAAAGGGAGGAAGGTAAACTGTTTTAAAGGTTTTTTTTTAGGGTAGAATCATCAGGGCCTATTTTCAGTGATGTGCTGGAGCTAGTTGCCTCCTACTGGTTTGTGAAAGCCAATAGTTAAATTTTCAGGTTTTAAGGGATTTTGTTAGTTAGTTATTACACATAGGTATTATTAAAAATTAAATTATATAAACTTAAAATTAATTATATTAAAATAAAGTTAATTTCAAAGGTAATGAATTCCTAATTATTTTATTACATTTTACTATTATCTGTGCTCTTCATGTTATTTATATCTTTTGTTTCTATGGGAAATGACGTATGATGGGGTGTTACTACACAAATCTTTCCAGCTCCATGTTGAGTTATGTCATGTCTACAGTTTGAAATCAGTCATAGTGGGAGTATTTAATCCTTGGTAATTGTCAAACGTTATAAATCAGTGTTTGCTTTTTCATGTTGTTGATTTTCTAGACTTAAGAAAGTAATGGAGAAAATGTTAATAGTACAGATAGGTTTTAAAACTGTGTCATGTCTGTAGATGTTTCATTGTTAATATTATGCAAAATTGAAACATCCCTCCCATACGTGAAAACAATGATCTGATTCAGGAAAGAAGTCATTCGCATCATTGAAGAAAGAATGAACATTTGACATACATCTTAGTTGTTTCTCTTGCCTCTTAACTCTTCAATGTAAAGGGCACTATCAACCAATACACATATCAAAATTACACTCTGTTGCAACCGCAAGTTGACTATGGATCCAAGAATTCGGCAAAAAGGAATGAAAGCATTCTTTGAGAATCAATTGATTATATGAAATTTACAACACAGCACTGTATATTTTATAATTTTTAAACTACGTGCTACACATTCCTCATATCAATAGCATGACAATTTAAATATATATGCATACATTTTCTTTTTACGAGAACTAGCTAAACAGCATGGGTATATATGTCAAGACAGGAGGAGTTGTCAAAGATGCCAGTTTCTGTCTTGTTCAACTGCCTACATAATGGTATGGATTTCCTTACTCAAGAAATACTAGACAAGGGCAGGGTTGGCAAATGGGGACAGAGAAGGAATTGTCATGGGCTAGGCTGGGTAATACTGACTTTAAAGTGAGAGACTACATAGTCTGGTGGCCAGTTGGATCTATAGCTCTGGAACTCAGAAGGTAACTCCAAGCCGGAGCAATCGTCATTCAGGGAGTAACTGAAGGCTTGGGAATGGATAAAACTATCTGTGTTTCTTCCAAATTGACTTTCAAAGTAGAATTTGGAGGCATTTAGATGAAAATGTCCAGTGCTATTAGTTCTATTTCTAACAAATTCATAGCACATACATCATTGGGGCTGAACAATATCTTCTAAGAAAATTGGATGCTTCCATGATCAAGATATAGTTCTATGACCAAGGACATATCCACATTTATTAGAGAAGGAAGCCTGAGTTAAATGGGTAGTGTCAAAAGTATAGATTATTGGGTGCCTGGGTGGCTCAGTGGGTTAAGCCTCTGCCTTCGGCTCAGGTCATGATCTCAGGGTCCTGGGATTGAGGTCCGCATTGGGCTCTTTGCTCAACAGGGAGCCTGCTTCCTCCTCTCTCTCTGCCTGTCTCTCTGCCTACATGTGATCTCTCTCTCTCTGTCAAACAAATAAATACAATCTTTAAAAAAAGTATAGATTACTATTATAAAACCTGTGATAAGCAGGAGAATACATGGAGTGTCATGTGTAAAGGTACTTGAGTTATTTACTTATTACCTACCAATGATTCTGAGTACTGAGTGAAACGGTAGTTAACTGATAACTGATATAAAATGTGGGGATCAGATCCTCAAAAATAGGCTCTTTATTTGAGGGCTTTATATTACCTTTTAAAAAGAGAATCATAAACTTCCACTTCTGGGAAGATGTGGTTTTCCCCACTTTCCTTACTTAAATACAGCTAAAACTCTGGAGTGTGTGTGTGTGTGTGTGTGTGTGTGTGTGTGTGTGTGTGTGTGTATGGTGTATGACACATCCCGGAGAGGTAGAGAAAAGCAGGCAGACAAGGCAAGGAACTTAGGATCCAAGAAACAAGGTAGAGGTGAGAGTTTCCTGGGTTTCCTTTTTGCCTCACATATTTCAGACTTGGAGCTGAAGAAGTTAGTAATCCAGAAATGCCAATGGACACAGACAAAAGAAAAAAAAAAAAACAGCCTGAAAACAAAAGCCTATGGTCTCTAGTCAAAGAATCAGGAAAGGAGCAGCCTAAAAAGACAGAAAACTTTTAGAAAATAACCACTCTACTCTGGCCAAACACCACAGAAAAAATGTAATTCCATCCCAGCCATACCAGCAAAAGCCAAAGGGGAAGCAAAAACCAAGTGAGAAAATCCACCCTTGCTGGATTATAACAAAGCTTCCCAACACCACCCACCAGCAGGATAATGTCAGAAAAGCCCAAAACAAGCTTGGACTTTCATCCCTGCTAAGTGATAAGGAGACATCCATCCCAACCCTATTACCTGTGGTGTTGGTGGAGACCACAGGTTGACCCTAGACTTCCATGCCCATGAGCAACAGTGTAGATATCACTTTTTGTGTCAACCAAGGCTGAGTGGGGATCCTGAACTTCTGCTGTTAGCTGGCAGTAAGGAGTCATTGTTTCCTCCTCTTTCTTGCTGGCCATACCAAAAAAACAAAAACAAAAACAAAAACAAACTTCAGCTAAAACAGAGGTTTAAATAAGAGTCAGACTGTCACAACATACTATGAAATGTCCATATTTCAACTAAAATTCACACATCATAGCACAAAAAAGAAAGGTTTAAATGAGAATGAAAGAAGACAATCAATAGACGCTAACACCAAGATGGCAAAAATGCTAGAATTATCACGGATTTTAAAGCAGCAATGAAAAATATGCTTCAAAAAAATGAAAAAAAAAGAACACCTTAAAAAATAAAAAGTATCCACAAAGAAATGGAAGATAAAAAGAACCACGTGGAAATTTTAGTGCTAAAACACATAATAACTGGCATAAAGAAATCGATGCATGGGTGCAACAGCAGAATGGAGGAGACAGATGAAAGAATCAATGAATCTTAATAGAGAACAATAGAAATTATCCAATCTGAAGAACAGAAAGAAAATATACTGGAAAAAATGTGAGTGTCTCAGGGACCTATGGGATTGTAAGAAAAGATGTGATATTTGTGTCAATGAAGTCCCAGAAGAAGAAGAGGAGAAAGAGAGTGGGCTAAAAAAGATGGTCAAAAAATAATGTGTGATACCTCCCATATTTTCCAAGATGCATAAAACTACAGGTTCATGAAGGTGAGTGAATCCCCAATAGGGTAAACACAAAGAAATCCATTCTAAGACATACCATAATTAAATGTTCAAAAACCAGAGACAAGGGAAAAATCTTGAAAGGGGCAGAGAAAACAACACCTTACCTATAGTGGACAGAGTATTTCTCAACAGAAATCAGGGAGGCCAGAAAGAAGTGGCACAATATGTTGCAGGTGCTGAAAAAAAAGAATTAAAATGCAGACTGCTATATCCAGTGAAAACATTCTTTAGGAATAAAGGGAAAAATCAAGATAACCCTAAATAAAGGAAAACTAACAGAATGTGTAGCCAGTAGATTTCCTCTAAAAGAACGGATAGAGGAAGTTAGTGAAATGATAAAAATAAGGAACATCAAGAAGAAAGAAATAATTTCATAAATGAAAATACTGGTAAATACAATAGATTTTCCTTCCTCTCTTGAGTTTTCCAAGTTCTGTTTGATGATTGAAGCAAAAAATATAACACTGTGTGATTTGGTTCTAAATGCACTCATTAAAAAAAAGGCAGGAATGGATAGATTAATATCAGATAAAACACACTTCAGATCCAAGAATATTAGCACAGATAGACATTCTTTAATGATAAAAGAACCAATCTACCAAGAGGATGTCTGAATCAAACAAAAGACCCAGAAAATATGTAAAGCAAAAATGGAAAAACTGAAATCACAAATTATGTATGATCAAGAGAACTAGAGAGAAATGCAACAACGATCTAGAAAATTCAACACCATCCCATCAAGTTCTAAGTGATATTTGTAGAATTCTCCCTCAAACAACAGCAGAATGCATATTCTTGGTAAGTGTCCATGGAAAATATGCCCAAATGTATATATCCTAGGTAATCAAACAAACCTCAACAAATTTTAAGGAACTCAAATCCCACAGAGTGTGTTTTATGATCACAAGAGTATCAAACTAGAAACCAATCTTTGAAAGAAAATCTCCAAACACTTGGAAACTAAATAATACACATCTGAATAGCTTAGAGGTCAAAAAGAGAGTATCAAAGGAAATTTAAAAATACACTGAATTGAATGAAAATAAAAATACAACATATAAAAATTTGTGGGAAGCAACAAACGCAATGCTGAGAGGGAAATTTATAGTACTAAGTGTTTACATTAGAAAAGAAACCAGGAAAAAAAAAAGAAACCAGGAAAAGCCTCAGATAAATAATTTTTAGGCTCTCATATCAGGAATCTAGCAAAAGAAGAGCAAAGTAAGCCCAAAGCAAGGAAAAGAGAGGAACTAGTAAAGAGCAGAAGTCAATGGATTTGATATAGAAGAGTGATAAAATTAAAAAAATAAAGATTTGCTACACATAAATGATTGTTAACAAATTAATAATGAAATAGAAATAGAAATAAAAGATGGCACAAATTACTAATATCATGAATAAAACAAATGCTCTCACTATAGACTTCGTTGACATCAAAACCATAAGAGAAAGTACAAACAACTCTATACACATATATTCAACAACATTGAAGAAGCTGACTAATTCCTTGAAAAACACAAACTAACAAAAATAGCTCAATATGAAAGAGATAAGCCCTATAACAATCGAGGTAGTTGAACTCTTAATTGAAAAAATTCCCCCACAGAAATTTCTGGTCTCAGAGGGCTTACTTTACCAAGTTTTTAAAGACGAGTTAAAACCAGTTGTACACAATCTCTTCCAGAAAAAAGGAAAACCTTCCCAATTCATTTTATGAAGTTAACATTACTGATAATGAAACCCACAACAGTGTAAAACAGAACAGAACAAAAGCAAGAAAACAAAATTCTTTTGAGTATAGATACAAAAATAATTATGTAAATAATGGCAAATAGAATTCAACAATACATAAAAAGAATTATACACCATGGTCAGGTATAGTTTATCTCAGAGATCCAAGACTGATTCAATAATTTGAAAAAGTTGACGTTAACCCACCATATTAATAAGATAACAAGCGAAATTCATACGATTTTATCAACTGGTCCAGATGTAAACACCCATTTATGATGAAGCTCTCAGAAAAATTACAATAGAGGGGATCTTCCTCAATCTGAAAAAAGAACCCCTACAATACAAAAACCTTAAGCTTACAGCACACTTAATAGTGAAAGACTGATTTCTTTGCCCTGAGACTAAGACCTGAAAGAAGACAAGGATGTCTGTTCTTGCCATTTCCATGTGGGACTATACTGGAGCTTCTAGTCAGGGTAATTAGTGAACTCATTTTCGACAAAAGTAAAAAGTTATCCAGTGTGAGATGCCTGGGTGCCTCAGTCGGTCAAGCATCTACCTTTGGCTCAAGTCATGATCCCGGGGTATTGGGATTGAGTCCCACTTGAGGCTCCTTGTTCAGCAGGAAGCCTGATTCTCCTTGTGCCTGCCACTCTCTCTGCTTGTGCTTTGTCTCTCTCTCTGACAAATAAATAAATAAAGTCTTAAGGAAAAAGAAATAAAGCAAGCCCGTGCAGGAAAGATAGATTTTGTAATAAGCAGTGCCAGAGCAAAGGAATATCCATTGGTGAAAAAAGGACATGAGACTCATAACTTATGCAAAAGTGAACTCAAAACGAGTGTGGACTTGAAAGTAAAACTATAAAATTTTCAATTTTTAAAAAATAATTATTTTTTATTTGAGAGAGAGAGTGCCTACACGTGCACATGCAGGCTTGAGTGGGGGAAGGGCAGCAGAGAGGGAAAGAAGAAGACACCCCGCTGAATGCCAGTCCCAGTGTGGGGCTGGATCTCCATCCCTGAGCCTAAATCAAGAGTTGTCGCTGAACTGACTGAGCCACCCACGTGCACCAGAAGTACAAAACTCTTAGAAAAAATATGAGAATATCTTCAGGATCCAGAACAAAGTGAAAATCTATTACAGTTGCCATCAAAAGCATGATTGATTTTTTAAAAAATGGATACAAAGGACTTTGTTAAAATGAAAGCGTTTGCTCTGTAGATGACCCTGTTCATAGCATGAAAAGACAAGCAAGCTGCAGACGGAGAACATATTCACAAACCACATATCCAATGAAAGACTGGCATCTAACATAGATGAAGAACTCTCAAAACTCAAGAAACCCAAACAAACCAGTTCAAAAATGTGCAAAAGACTGAGTGATGTTTTACCAAAGAAGATATACAGATGACACATAAGCATTAAAAAAAAATGTTCAACATCATCAAGCATAATGGAAATGCAAATCAAAACTACAATGAAATATCACTATACACCCACCAGAATGGCTAAAACATGAAATGTTGGCAAGAATGTGAAGAAACTGGATTACTCACGTCACTAGTGGAAATGTAAAACAGGACCCTTACTTTAGAAAACTTTGGCAACAGGGGAAATGAACTTTAACAACATATTCTCTCGAGTTCAATATTCAAATTATAGCATTTTAACATGTGATCCATATTAAAAATTAATAACAGCATATTTTACATTCTTCTTTTATGATAATGTGTCAAATTCTGGTGTGCATTTATACTTACAGCACATTCAATTGGGACTAGCCACATATCAATGTTTAAAAGCCACCTGAAGCTAGAGGCTAGTGTCTTGGACTCTTTGAATTTCCACAGGAGATTTGAAAGGCAGAGGAAAAGCCTTAATCTCCAGCAGAAGGTGCCGTGGGTCATGCTGGCATGGGCAGACAGGAGATAGGAGGCTTTGCCAGCAGCTTCTCTGAGTCCTACAGGCAGCTGAAATCATGAGTGACAGTTTCCTGTGATCCTTGAACTTGCTGTGGATTCTTACTTAACCTTCACTTTTCCTGCTCTTTAAATTGTTGTATGTGAATTCTAATGTCCTCTATTAAATCCCTTCCTACTTGAAACACCTAGAGTGGTTTTTGTTTTCAGACTGAACCCTGACTAATAAGGCTGGCAGAGGATGCTTACTTCTCAGCAAATATCCATATGCTCTCCCACATTTCCTAGCACCCTCGCAGTTATGGAGCCTTGTGTGTGGTTCAGGCCAATATGCTGAGAATTAGTGAAGGGTGTTATTTGCAGTCTGGAGCTTTTAAGAGTTACGTGTGACTTCCTAGACATGTGCCCTCGGAGAAAACCTTAGTATTGCATATTGATATGACAATGTCATGAGATAAAAGCCACAGGATTGCATGAATCACTGCAAGCCGTACAGATGCCCTGGAGCTGTCCCAACCCACAATGGACTTTTCTTGAGCAAGAGGTAAATTTTTGTTACATTAGGCCACTGAAATTTCAAGGTTTGTTTGCTGCTATACCACAATCTAAATTATAATGACCAATACAAAAATTAGTCCTGGAAATAAGCATCAGTATCAAAATCCTAAAATATGTGACATGAGCTTAATATTCCTGTGAAATAAAATGAACCAACACTTGATTGCTTGAGAAGAGGGGATGTCACAGATTAAACAATGAAATCTGATCTTGTATAAGAATGGAAAGTGGTGGGGCGCCTGGGTGGCTCAGTTGGTTAAGTGACTGCCTTCGGCTCAGGTCATGATCCTGGAGACCTGGGATCGAGTCCCACATCAGGCTCCCTGCTCGGCGGGAAGCCTGCTTCTCCCTCTCTCACTCCCCCTGCTTGTGTTCCCTCTCTGGCTGTGTTTCTCTCTGTCAAATAAATAAAATCTTTAAAAAAAAAAAAAAAGAATGGAAAGTGGTGCTGCTTCTTTGGAAGGAGGAATCCAACGTATTTTGAAAACACTAATACTGAGAGCAGAGAATATAGGAACTTCTCTAAAGTCTGAAATTTGGGTATCTACTCAACATCTCTTTTTGGACAGTTAATAGGAACCTCAAATTTAGCATGGGTAATCAGGATTCTCTTTCCTTTTGTGAATCTCCCCTGCCCTGGTCATTTCCATTTGGGGAAGTGCTACCTTTCCCCTACTTGGTTAGTGAAAACCCAGGAGTGATATTTGCTTTCTTCCTTATCCCAGTTCTCACAATCAACCACTAGAAAATCCTCTTACCTTGCCCTCCAAAATCATACCAGTGAAATCTAGTTCCTTCTAATTCCTCTGCAGATTCTCTCATCTGTGGTCCAGATTATTTAACAGTTTCCCCAGCTGTTGCTCAATTAGCACCCTAGCCAATTTACAATTTCCCTTCTACAGAATTCCTGCAGTGATAGTCAAGGAATCCTCACAAGTCTTCCCATTGAATTTAGTTGATGAGAAAGACTATGTTCATGGGTCAAAACTGGACTTTATTTCTTTCTTTCTTTTAGATTTTATTTATTTATTTGACAGAGAATAACACAGCCAGAGAGGGAACACAAGCAGGGGGAGTGAGAGAGGGAGAAGCAGGCTTCCCAGCGAGCAGGGAGCCCGATGCAGAGCTCGATCCCGAGTCTCTGGGATCATGACCTGAGCCAAAGGCAGTCGCTTAACCAACTGAGCCACTCAGGTGCCCCAAAACTGGATTTTCTGAACACACTCTCTACCACCCCTACCTTCTCTCACTGAAATCTAGTGTCATTGGTCATCTTTCTGACCTCCAACACGCCCAACTCCAGCCTGGCTTAGGGTCTTTGTACTTGTCCCTCTTCTCAGCCTTGTGAAACAAGCTTCTGCTCTTCTGTGTTGCAGCTCAACCTCTCTCACTCAGAGAGCTCTTCTCTGGCTACCATCTAAAATAATATTCCCACCCCTGGTCATGCTCCGGTTCACATATCACACACATGTGTTGATAACATACAATGTCACATTGTAGAAACTTAAACAATTATTGTTATATTGTCTTTATAGCATCTTAAGTACTGAAATAGTCTTATTTGTTTTTTTTAAAAATATAACCATCCAGTTTGCTTCCTCTTTACCCAAATCATTAGTGGCTCCATGCTATCAAATAGAAAAGTCCAAGCCATTTCAAGTGTCATCCCAAACCTCCACGATTTGGCGCATTTGACATTTACTCATCTTCTGCTTCTACCTATTTATTGCCCATGAATCCCATCCCATTACATCACACACCCCACCCAATATTCCTCCCCCTGCCCTCCCCACCCCCGCCCCATGTACATGGAACACTTGCTTTCCCTTCATTTGTTAAGTCGACACTTATCCTTCTTCTCAGACTCAGCTCAAATGCTACCTTTCGGAGTTCTCAGGAACAACCATTTACTCTTCATCCTGTACTCACAGAGTGTTAGGTAAATACGTTTTGTTTAGTATGGCTCCTTGTCCATCTGCCTCAAATTTCCCACTTCTAAAGCACGTGGGAGTGGTTTACTCATCTGAATATTCTCATCACTCACATTAATTTTGACACAAAGTGTTTTTTTTAATAGATGAGACATGCTTTAATAATTCTCCCTAGTCTGAATACTCTGATTTCTCTTATTTGAATAGTTCTGGTTTTCCCATCTTAATTTTGAAGTGTGAGGCTCAGAAAACTATAATTAAAATGGTCATAAATGATTTATATCTGTATCCCTAGGCTCAGCACCTCAACAAATGTTGGCCATGGCATGAGAATGAACACAACAGTGTAGCACATGTGGATCCTCTAACCTCACTAGAACAGAACTTCTCTTTCTTCTCAATCCATGTGTACCATTAGTGAGGGTTGGTCACATATCACTCATCCAAGTTATTTTATATTTTAACAATATACAACATGACATGATAAAATATCTGTTAAGATCATTATTTATCAGCACCAACTATGTACTAGACATTCCAGTAAACATTAAGGTTGCTAGGCTTGCTGTGGCAAAAAAATCTTCACATTTTAGTGACTTCACAACATAAAGGTGTAATTCTGGTTCCTGCCACAGCCTACCTGGGTATTGAGTGGGCAGTGCTTCCTGAGAGGGTTTGGGGATCCAGGCTTATTCCATCCATGGGCTCTACTACCTTCCAAGGCTTTGAGTCCTCTACTGAGACCCCAACATCCTGCCAGTTGACTAGCGAACAGAGAAAGAAGAAATGATCTCCCAGGACAGAGAAGCAGTGTTTACAATTCCTGTCCACATTCTATTGGCTAAAACTAGTCAAGCAGCCCTAAAGTAACTGCAAAAGAGTTTTGGAAGTATGTTTCCAGGAAGAAGAGAATCAATTAAGATTGTTTCTGCCACATATATAAGGCCCATTTCCTCCTAGAGATGCCGATCTATGGGGAGAAGCTTTGATCTGATCCTATTACTTAACTTGAGACAATTTGGATTATTAGATACATCTTTTTTATTCTTCTACTGAAAAATATATGCCAGAGTAATTAATCATAGGGTAAAAGAAACTTCAAGAAAAATTCTTAAACTGTTCAGGGAAAACTTTTAAAGAAGGGGTAAGTGAACTGCAGTCCATGAGATGAGTTCTGCCTGTTGTGTTGTTGGAAAGCAATCTCAGGATGGTTTTTACATCAATAAATGGTTGAAACACATCAAAATAAAAGTACTTCATAACACATGAGAACTGTATGAAATTCAATTTCAGTGTCCACACATAAAGTTTTATTGGAAAACTACCCTTGTTATGTATTTATAACCTGTTTTGAGCTACAGCAGCAGAGCTGAGACACAGACCACATGTCCAGCCAAGCTAACACATTAATTATTGTGTCCTTTACAGAAAAAGTTTGCCCAACTCTGTGCAAAAGCATTTGAGTGGCATATATTTTAGCGTTGACAATTCAGTACCTTCACCATTAGTCATCCTCCTGTTTGTACTTGCTTTACAAAGGTGGGTCCCAGAAAATAACCGGATCTGATGATGGAACAACAAATATTCACCTAATGAAAAGTCAGGAGGACAAATGAAGAGGCTTTCAAACCCTAGAGATCGGTGTAGGTAAATAAGATTATTTACCTACAGATTACTAAAAGAAACCGAGGTAATATCTCTCTTCCTGTGATAAATAGATGCTTCTCTGCTCAGATTATTTATTCAGGAACTTAGAGCCAGATATTTCTCACTGCCAAAGCAAGGCCTCCTGTACATTGGTACTTCGGCTCCCAGCTCTCACAATTTCTAGACATGGAAATGTGAAGCTAATGGTCATAAATCAGAACTCTAATGTCTACTAAGACAGTTGATGCATTGTCAGACACAATACAATAAGTTCTACTGAATTACAACCATCTCAACAAACACAACAGGTTTTCAAAGAACATCTAGTAGATATTTTAGTTCAACTCTTTTTATAGTGTAAGATTTTTTTTTTTTTTTTGAGAGAGAGAGAGAGAGAGAGAGAGACAGAGAGAGAGAGAGAGTGTGTGTGTGTGCATGCAGGGGGGAGGAGCAGAGAGAGAGAGAATCTCAAACAGCCTCCATGCCCCACACCAAGCCCAGTGGGGGACTTGGTCTCACAATCTTGAGATCATGATCTCAGCTGAAACCAAGAATCAGTTGCCTAACCAACTGAGTCACCAAGCTACCACTAAAGTGTAAAATTTTTGACTGAGGGTCCAGAATACACGAGTTCTCTCAAGACATTTCTGAATTGAGAATTCATTAGTTCACACTAGCCACATTTAATGAATCACCTAATGCATTCAAATGACAATGTAAATCAACACAGTAAAACTGACTTATTTTTCTTTTCAAGGAAATCCCAACTACGCTATGGAAATAGATGTAACACGGTAACCCAGGGAAAATTCCTTGCCTGATCTGTACTGAATTGTTTCCTTTGAACTCTGTTTTGGAATTTCAACAAATGCTTATCATGAGTTTGAATATTTTTTCTCTTATAACTATGTATATATAAATATTTCTACGTGTACTGTGAATATATATAGTAATGTATTTTTTATTAGTTCAAATTGCCTTGTTAATGTAAATGAAACCCATCATGGTATTTTCAATAAAAGTTATAAAAACAACTAAGCCTTCTGCTTATTTCTGTGTCATAGCTTCCCCCTAATTACTATTATGAGGTCCTTGTTTCCAAATAGAACCCTCATGGAATTCTTGCTATGACAAGTTTATCTAGCTTAGTGAATGAGGCATGTAACCAGGATCTGGGATCAGAAAACTGGAGTTAAATTTCTATTTCTGCTCCTAACATGAAGTAAATCTTTAAGTTTACTTTTAAATCTCACACCTCCTGGTATGGATTTATCATGGCCCAGATGGATGAGTGATAGGTTTGCTCATTTTGTTTTCATTTTTGGATTGGGCAATTTTGACGGAAGAAAGCTAGAAGTGATTTTTAATTCAATACAATACCCTAATTTTAGATCTTTTACAGCAAAAACATGTCTGCTAAAGTTTCTATTGAGGGACCATAGTTATAGATAATCAGGGATTTAGGGGGTTTTTTTGGTACACAAAGTATTTTTAAATGATAAGAATGCTGGAGTGTTTCTGTTTTGGAGGGGAATGGTCATATTATTTGTTACTTATAATGACCAAGTATGTCCAAATGAAAACCCCTGTTACTGAAGTTCAGGAGATTTATTGTGTTTTAGGATTTTTATTTTGACTTTCTCTACTGATTGATTTTTAAGTTTCACTTCCCAGTCATCTACTCCTTCTCAACATACATGTGTTATTAAATGTGAGCCCAAATGGGCCATTCTTATTTTTATTAATATGTAATTACATTTGGGCCAAATATTTATTTGATAGTAGAGTTGACAGATTTGGCACCTCAATTTTGAGAAATGAAGGGAAGATTACAAGTTCATGAGAGCTTATGGTTTTAAAAAAAAAACAGACAAAAACAACCCCAAATTTCTTTGGATATAACCATGAAATATCTTGAAATTTTATAAAATTCAAAGGTAAAATACGGGAAATGCTGGCAAATTGTTCAGAGTAGCTGAAATTATGCATTACAAATATTTGTGTGTGTGTGTGAAATAACTGACATTTTGTGAGGATCAAAATTACCACAGAAATTTGGCCAAGTCAGCATCAAATGATTTCACACAATTATTGAACTTTTCTCTGTTGGAGATGTTCCCGGCCAAATCCTTCCTTTTTGGAAATTTCCTGGAGCTCCCACGTCTGCTACAGAATAGCACTGAAAGTCTCTCATCCAACGATTGAGGAAGACACTGGTGGCTCCATTTAGTTTTCAACCAAATCTTTATAATTCACTTCAGGACAAACTGCTCAGTTGTTTACTCTACTTTTGATTTTTGTGTGATTAGGTGGCTTTCTAGAGAGGCCTCTAGGATTGACCTTTCTCACCCATTCATTTGAATAATTCTGCATGTCAATCTCTAGAACAGGGCTTTCTGCTGGAACCTTCATGATGATGGAAATATTCCACATCTGCATTGTCCAATATGGCGGCCACTACCCACGTGAGGCTCTTAAGCACTTAAAAAGCTAGTGCACCAGAGAAGTGAAATTTTAAGTTTATTAAATTTAATTACTTTTAATTTAAATAGTCATATGTGTTTACATTGGACAGCAGAGATCTTGATCATTTCTTTCCATACAGGTTCTGCAACCTTTTAAAAACTAGATTATAATGAACTCCATGAATACAGGTCTGTGCCACATCTGTTTTACGCATTGTTGCTTCACAATGTAGCACTGTGTTTGGCACATAGTGGATATACAAATTCTTTTTTAAATGTATGAATCAATATATGAACTTTATTTTTTTATTTTCTTTTTAAAGATTTTACTTATTTATTTGATAGAGATAAACAATGAGAGAGGGAACACAAGCGAGGAAGTGAGAGGAGGAGAAGCAGGCTTCTGTGGGACTCAATCCCAGACTTTGGGGTCATGACCTGAGCCGAAGGCAGATGCTTAACAACTGAGCCACTCAGGTGCCCCTCAGTATATGAACTTTAAGAATAAAGATAAATTTTAAATTGGGAGCAGAAAAGAGTTCTATTTGCTCCCTTTTCTTAGAATACATTAAATCGATTCCTTTTATACTATACAATTTCACTCACATTGGAATTTAAGAAACAAAACAGATGAACATAGGGGAAGGGATGGAAAAATAAAATTAGACAGAAACAGAGAGGGAGGCAAACCATAAGAGACTCAACTATAGGGAATAAACTGAAAGTTGCTGAGGGGAGATTGGTTGGGGGATAGAGTAACTAGGTGATGGGCATTAAGGAGGGCACTTGAAGTAATGAGCACAGTGTTGTACACAACTGATGAATCACTGAATTCTACCTCTGAAACTAATAATATGCAATACGTTAAGTAAATTGAATTTAAATAAAAAATGAAATAAATAAAATAAAAAGATGGTCTCTTCAAGATAATATTTATTACTCGTTAACCAAACTGTGGATACAAAGAAATGATAACTTTCCACTCACTGTGGATTAGCTTCTGAGTCCTAGTTTCTTGATCCAAAAGGACAGTGTCAAATATGTATGAAACTGTAGAGAAGTGTTTTCACGGATCAGTCCTGCTTACAGGATTGTATCAAACAGCATTATCTGTGGATAACACATATTGCCTTTCAATAAATGTAATTTCCTGGGAGATCAGTTACTGTACCTGTTGATTGCAGCTTTCTGGACATTTGCAAATATGAAAGAAACAGCAGTAAAATTTCTTCATGAAGACTCATGAAGTTGGTTTTTACTCATTAGCTTGTTTAAGTCAGTATAGCTGCCCTCTACCTCTTGCTTCACTAATTATGGTCTGCCATGACCAGATGTAAAACACACAACAAAAAATACAAAGTGAAATTGTAATCTTCTCTTCTTACAAGGACACAGTCATATTGGATTAGGGTCCATTCTAATAATCTTATTTTAACTTAATGATCTCTTTAAAGCTCCTATCTCTAAACACAGTCACATTCTGAGCTACAGGCATAGCTCAAAATATGGCAGCTTCAGTTCCAGACCACCACATTAAAGTGAATATAAGCGAATCAAATGAAATTTTTTTTGGTTTCCCAGCGCATATAAATGTTACACTATTACTCTATTAAGTATACAAAAATAATGTATATAGTTTAATTTGAAAATACTTCTTTCTAAGAAATGTTAACTGTCAACTGAGTTTCAGTGAATCATAATTTTTTTGCTGGTGGAGGGACTTGCCTTGATGTTGATGATGCTGACTGATCAGGATGGTGGCTGCTGAAGGTTGGGGTGACTGTGCCAATTTCTTAAAATAAGACAACACCAAGGTTTGGTGCATTGATTGACTCTCCCTTTGTAAGCATTTTCTCTGTTGCATGTGATGTTGTTTGATAATGTTTGACGTGCGGTAGAACTTCTTTCAAAACTGAACTCAATTATCTCAAACCTTGCCACTGCTTTATCAACTAAGTTGATTTAGTATTCTAAATGCTTTGTTGTTATTTCAACAATCTTCATTAAAAATAGATTCCATCTCAATAACAGTCATTGATGAGAAAAGGGAGTGAGGAAACCCCTATTCCTTGTTAGTGAGAATGTAAATTGGTACAACTATTTTCAAAGTATATAATAAAACTGAATTATGGCCTAACCTATGAGACAGATTCTACCCTTAGGTGTATACTCAAGAATATCATACCCATGTGTTTACCTAAAAACATGCATTATTTTATTGATGCATTATTTAAAATATTACAAATTTTTAAAAATTCAAAGGCCAATAAACAATTAAATGAAAAAAAAAAGAGAATAGATTCCATCTCAAAAAGCCAATTTATTTGCTCATCCATAAGAAGCAACGTCTCATCCATTCAAGTTTGATCATGAGATTGAAGCAATTCAGTCCCATATTTAGCCTCCACTTCTAATTCTAGTTCTCCTATTTCTGAGACCCCTGTGGTTACTTCCTCTACAGAAATCTTGAGCCCCTCAATGTCATCCATGAGTGTTGGAATCAATTTCTTCCAAACTACTGTTCTTAGTGATATGTTGATCTCTTCCCATGAATCACAAATTCTCTTAGAAGGCATCTAGAACAGTGATTCCTTTCCAGAAAGTTTTCAAATTACTTTGCTCAGATCCAGCAGGAGGATTACTGTCTATGACCTTACAAAAGGTACTTATTAAATAAGTATTAAAAGTCAGAATGATTCCTTGATTCATAGGCTGCAGAATGGATGTTGTGTTAGCAGGCATGAAAACAATATTAATCTCATTATCCATCTCCATCGGAACTCTTGGATGACCAAATGTATTCTCAATGAGTAATAATATTTTGAAAGGAATCTTTTTTTTCTGAGCAGTTGGTTTCATCAGTGGGTTTAAAACATTCACAAAATCCAATTTTAAATAGATGTGATGTCCTCTTGGTCTGGTGGTTCCCCTTATAGAGCACAGGCAGAGTAGATTCTGCATAGTTCTTAGGGACCCTAGGAATTTTAAACTGGTAAATGAGGATTGTCTTTAACTTAAAGTCACCAGCTGTATTAGCCCCTAACCAGAGATTTAGTCTGTCCTTCCAAGCTTTGAAGCCAGACTCTGACCTCTCCTCTCAACTTATGAATGTCCTAGATGGCATCTTCTTCCAATAGAAGGTTGTTCGGTCTACTGAAAATCTACTGTTTAGTGTAGCTACCTTCATAAGTTATCCCAACCAGATCTTCTGGAGAACTTACTGTAGGTTCTACATCAGCACTTGCTGCTTTGCTTTGCACTTTTATGTTATGGAGATGGTTTCTTTCTTTAAACCTCAAGAACCAACTTCTGCTTTTAAAAACTTCTCTACTGCAGCTTCCTTGCCTTTTTCTGCCTTCAGAGAATTGAAGAGTGTCAGGGGCCTTGCTTGGGTTAGGCTTTGGTTAAGGGAATGTTGGGGCTGGTTTGATCTTCCACTCAGACCATTAACACTTTCTCCATATCAGCAATCAGGCTGTTTTACTTTCTTATCATTCGTGTGTTCACTGGAGTAGCACTTTTCATTTCCTTCCATAACTTTTCCTTTGCTTTTGTAACTTAGCTAGCTGTTTGGCACAAGAAGCCGAGCTTTCTGCCTATCTTGGCTTTCAACATATCTTCCTCACTAAGCTTAATAATTTCTAGCTTTTGATTTCAAGTGAGAGATATGTGACTGTTTGTTTCACTCAAACACTTAGAGGTCACTGTAAGGTTATTAACTGGCCTAATTTCACCATCACTGTGCCTCAGGGGAGAGGAAGGCCAAGGAGAAGGAAGAGAGATAGGAAATTCTTGGTGGTGGTACAGTAAGAATCACCCAGAACATTCAGAGGTTAAGTCTGCCATCTTTTACAGATGTAGTTTGTGGTTCCAAATAATCACAATAGTAACATTAAAGATCATTGATCACATGTCACCATAACAAATATAATAATAAAGACAATGTTTGAAATATTACAAAAATTACCAAAATGTGGCACAGAGATATAAAGTAAGTAAATGTTTTTGAAAAAAATGGTACTGATAGACTTGCTCAAGATGGGCTTGCCACAACCTTTGATTTGTAAAAAAAGTAATATCCACAAAGCTCAATAAAGCAAAGCACAATAAAATGAGGTATGCCTGTGCTGAGAATTAGGACTTCAATATGTGTATTTGGAGTGGGGAGGAAAATGGAAATAAAAATAGAAAAATATTCCTATATATGAGTTTTATCAATTAGGAAATAAAAGCAGACAAAGTTGTAATGTTGGCAAAAATATAAGGTATCCAGGAAAAAGTCTACAAAACTTAGAGATTGTGTGTAAGACCATGTGACAGAGACTATTAATATCTGTACTTTAAAACTTATTAATAAAGTCTCCTATATTACTGGGGGGAACAATGGGTCTAGTTAAAAGACTACATTTCCTAGGGGTGCCTGGGTGGCTCAGTTGGTTAAGCGACTGCCTTCAGCTCAGGTCATGATCCTGGAGACCCAGGATCCAGCCTCACATCGGTCACCCTGCCTGGCGGGAGGCCTGCTTCTCCCTCTCTCACTTCCCCTGCTTGTGTTCCCTCTCTCGCTGTGTTTCTCTCTGTCAAATAAATAAATAAAATCTTAAAAAAAAAACAAAACAAAACTACATTTCCCAGTCTGTCTTGTACTTAAGTAGAGCCAGGCGACTATGTTCTGGCTAGTAAGATGTAAGGCAAGTTACTGGATGTACCTTCTGGAAGGGCTCCTTAAAAGGGTGACAGAGAGGGATGCATAGGTGGCTCAGTAGGTTAAGCATCTGCCTTTGGCTTGGGTCATGGTTGCCAGGGTCCTGGGTTGAAGAGTCTGCATCAGGCTCCTTGTTTAGTGGGGAACCTTCTTCTCCCTCTGTCCCTCCCCTCTGCTCATGCTCTCATGTGCTTTCTATTTCTCTGACCAATAAATAAATAAAATCTAAAAGAAAGGGATGATAAACAGATCAAGCTGTTTTGCCTCCTGTCCTTACTGACTGATACAGATGAAACTTTTGGAGCTCCAAAAGCCCATAGGTGATAAGGTAACTTTGAAGTCAAAGCCTTGTGCTAGGACTGTTGCAGAAAGTTAGAAGAAGTCTGTGTCCCTGGTAGCAAAGCTGCCACATTAGCCCGGGAGTGACTACCTTCAGATTTTATGTAAGTGAGAGAGAAATAAACTTTTTTGTTTAAGCTTCTATTATTTTAGGTTTTTTATTTTACCTAGGGTAATCCCAACTAATATGGTTATAAAGGACATAAAGGAAGATCTGAACAAAAGGAGATATATTCAGGAATATGGACAGAGATTGTCAAGAACATAAAATTGCCCATTCTCCCCAAATGATGAAATAGCTGGAATTCAAACAAAATTCTAAAAACTATTCATGGAATTCAACAATATGAACCTAAAATTCATTTGGGTGAACAAAGCAACATGGGTATCTAAGTAATTTGGAAGACAACATTAGTGGTGGGATAGGAGGAACATACCATACAGGGTATCTAGAATGATTATAATGCTACAATAATATGCTTTTAGTTAACATGGTTTTAATATAGAGCTATGGCATAAAACAGTAGACATAAGTAGAGGACATCTCTATTGATGTGAGGGAAAGAGGGATAACTCAAGCTACCCATAAGTAAAATAGTGACAATCCCATTTCTACTTCACATCACAAAGTCCAGTTGGATCAAATACTCACATAGAAAAAGAACAGATTGTTATGACCTCAGAGTAGAGAATTTTAAAAAGAAAAGATGAGGAGCAAAAACCTCAGTTTCAAAATTAAGAAAACCCTTGCACAATATTAAAATACAGACTCCCAGAAAAGATATCTATAACACATATAACCAGTGATTATATTTCAGAATATATGAAGAACTCCTAAAATCAACAAAGAATAAAAGTACATAGGAAAAAAAGGCATGGGAGTGAAAACACAGTAGTCTGGGGAGAACCTGGATGGCCAGTAAGCTTCTTAAAGCAGGCTGCACTCTGCGCTCCTGGGTGGCTCAGTCAGTTAAGCGGTTAATCATCTGCCTTTGGCTCAGGTTATGATCTCAGGGTCCTGGGATCAAGGCCTGTGTGAGGCCTCCTGCTCAACGGGGAGTTGGTAGTCAGTAGTCTGATTCTCCCTCTGTTCCTCCCCCTGCCCGGTACCCTCCCCCCACCCTGTGGATTCTGCTCTGTTTCTCAAATAAATATATAAAATCTTTAAATAAAAAAGTATATATAAAGAGGGCTGATTTCAGTGGTAATTAGGATAATACAAATTAAAAATCCATTTTATGCTTACCAGGTTCCTAAAAAAATTAAGAAATCTGACAATATCAAGTGTTAGGACACATAACGAGGATTAAGATGTCCACGCATCACTGGTGTGAGTTGACACAACCATTCGGAAGAGTGACTTGGCATTAGATAGTACAGTTGAAACTGATTCCATTCCCTTTATTCCTGCAACTTCACTTTTAGGACTGTCTACCAGAGACACTCTTGAGCATGTACACTAAAAGATAGGTACAAGAATGTTCATATCATCATTGGTATAATGAAAAGCTAGAATAAATTAAATACCTGTTAACAGAAGAGCAGGTCAATGAACCTCACCAGAGTCATATCACAAAATATTATACAGGAATGAAAATAAATGACATGACATGCATCAATACAGATAAATCACAAAAATGTTGAGAACAGCAATGTGAATCATATATAAAGTAAAACACTGCTTTGATAAGACTTAAAAACTTAAGAATTGTGCCTCAAATTTATGGACACTTCTATATGCGGTAATGGGATAAGTATCTGCTTGGGAATAATAAACAGAAAATTCAGAATAGTGGTTACTCTGGAAAATGCTGGGATTGGGCTCTAAATAAATCTGTCAAGTTTTATTTTCTGAAAACAGTGAAATAAATATAGTGAAGTATTATGACTTGATGAAAGACAGTACTCTATATATAGCAGCACACTTTTCTGAGCATTTGAAATATTTTTCAAATAAATTATTACTATTTTTAAAAGTTTAAAAACCATTTAAACTAGGATTTTAACACTCCAAATGAAAGATTTTTGCCGATCCACATCTCGCAAGTATATCAGAAAGAGTGAATGTAGAGAAATTGTATTTGTGTGTGGAGATTGGGCAAGGCTGAGAATCTGTAAATATTCCCAAACTGCATTAGTAGTTTGACCTAGAGTTTTGCACATTATACAGCCTATGAAGGGAGGGGGAAGCCATAGGTAAATTGAGACTTGGGGGCTGACAAATGATGATGTCACTGAAGTTATCTGAAATATAAAATCTAATTCTCCACAGAAATGAAGCCAGGATGTCTAAAAATGACGCAATCATAATAGCTGCACTTCTGGCATAGTTGAAGAGGTTCTTGTAATATAAAGTTGACAAATAATGCCAACTTCTGTTCAGATAGTATTTATGTGCCAGGGAGTGGGCTAGGTAGGTTATGTTTTCAATTCACAGATAATACTTTAATATCCATTATAAAGATGAGAAAAGTGAGACTCATATGTATACAATCACCCAGGTGTTGAAGGGCAGAGCCCACCTTCACGCGCAGGGTTTCTGATGATAAATGGATGCTCCTTCATGATACCTCAAGGCTGCTAAAGTGGTACTCATAGACAGCTCTGTTTTCACATCCAGAGTGCCTAGGTCTGGTCTCAAAATTGGCATTTCTAGGACTCCTCTCATCTGACCTCTGTCTATAAAAAACATTCTTTTGAGACCCTTTGAATGAGATTTCACTTCCTTCATTTTTAGGACAGTTATTTTATATGGGAGAGCAAGTTAGGACAGCTTCTGTATTGGTTGACTATCTCTATTATTATATTTTCCATGCAAACAATGAGTTCCTTGTTCCATATGCTAGAGCTCTCACTCTCTAAATTCACAGGGAAAAAAGGAAGAAAGAAAAGAGGAGAGGAAGAAAGAAAAAGAAAAACTGGAACTTCCAATTAGTTTCTTTCCACTTATTGTTCTTTGGCATGCCAATGATTTTAGATAATCATATGCCTTTACTCAAAATGGCTTTTACAGGGAACATCTCCAAATCTATAACCAGCAACTGAATTTATCAAACCATGGAGGGATAGGGGAGAAGATGAGAAGACAAGAGGAACATATGCAAACATGCACACAAGATCATATATATCTTAATGACTCACCCAGGACCACACCCATTTTGTCACCTATCCATTCTGAAAAAGCTCAACTCATTTTTGCAAAAGTTAGATTAGAAGAAAAATCCATCAACAATCTTACTTCTTTACTGCTGATCGCTTGAAAAATTCTGTTGACATTATATGGTTATATTCTCAAAGGAATTCTCCCCCTCTCCAAGATTAATTTTCATTTTTCTCAGATGTATTTTCCCCACAAACCCAAGCAAAACAACATCCTAGATGCTCATGGAAAATTCTCTTTTTCCCTCTGCAAATATTATGCTGAAATCTGTCATTCACTCTATGTCCCAAATCAACAAATGGTAAATATTTCAATATAGTTGTCTGGTATATTTTGGTATCTTCCTCTCTAAATTCCTTTTAAAGAAAAAGTGTGCCCTTCAGTTAACTAAAGGTATCTGCAAAGAAACTAAAAACAGTCTGGGAAAAAAAAAAGTGTCTTTGTTCTCCTTTATTGTCTCACACAAGGACCTTTGTACTTACAATATTGCTGTGGAAATGTCTTCATGTTCTATCAATAATACATTGAGGCTCAGTTTATTTCATTTTATGTTGTTTTTAGTCTGTTTGGCAAATAACATACACTCTATCTCGACTTTCTCATTTTAATCAAACTGTAGAATGCTAATAAAACAAATCCAAACTAATAAAGCCCATTTCTTCTACATTAATCCTCTTCAAGTTATCAGGGATTCACATCCCTAGGCATGAATAGTACAATCAGACATAAAGTAAAAAGAATAAAATATGGATAAAGGGACTAGTAACATACAAAGTGTTAAGACAAAAACAAGGACGAAGGCTGTACTGAACTTGATGATTATTTAAGACATGTGTTGGGTGGAGACTCCAGTCACAGGAAATATCTAATACTGTTGAACCCCCATGACCTCTGCAGGAATATTATTTCAGCATTCATAAAAAGGATATTTAAAGTTTTATTTTTACATTTACTTATTTTGAAAAAGATTTCATCCTGCAAACTACAAATTTGATAACTGTTTTCCTAAGTGCTTAGGACGAATGAACCACTCTCGAGATTCTTTGCTTTTCACAAAGAAGAATTTCCTCTAAAATCTAGTTAAGTTTAATTATAGCAGTCCGGGTGTGATTTCTGTTTATATCCCTCCACTTGAATCTGCTCTGGCTGGGTTTGGGTCAGAGCTATTTCTAGGAAATGCCTGCTACTTTTTCTCCAACTAAAACTTCTTTGCGTTTTTCTTTTTCCTGCTTGATGTCTTTGTTTCTTTAATATGAAAACAGGTGATCCATGTGCACATATGTAACTAGGCCTGTGGGCATGATATACGATGTAGCTCATTCTAAAAGAGGTTTGTGAGCATGTGATTATGGTAAATATTCTTACTGAACTATTAAAGCCACTATATTAGTTAAGGCTCTTCAGTTCCAGGTAACAACAATCAAGCATGGTTTAAACCAAACCAACTGAATGCAAAGCAAGGAAAGAACAATGCATATGATGACACAAAGATATCCCATGGATTTCTGGGCAACAAATTTATTGGAGTTCTGGGCAAGAAATCTATTGGATTTCTGGAAGCCCTAGGCCCTGGATTCCCAAGATAGCCTGGAACCCATAGAGCACTCTCTCCCACTTTCATGGCTGATCTTTTCTCTCTATTCCAATCCCTCCCTTCTGCCCAAAGAACTTTATCTGCTATATGATGTAGACTGAAGGTGGTCCTCAGCAACTCCCAATATCACAGATAACAGTTTCTCACAGAAAAATGTATGTTCTCTTCTTCCTAGTTTCAAATTACTAGGAATCTAATGGGAGACAAATTTGGTAAAAATTCTCACTCCTTCCAGTCCAGTTGTCCAGTCAAATACAACTAGAAGATCAGGGAGTCATCCTAAGAGACCCCCAGGGATAGATGAAGGTGGCTGTTTAGAGCACTTGTCAAGAGCTTGGTAGTTGCTCTACACAGTTGCCCTGCCATTACAATGATGAGAAAACACATTTATACATGTGACAGACTAGTGAGCCTGAGATGAGTGCTACTCCCACTGGCATAGGACCACACAAGTCTGGTGAGCTTCTTCAGGAATATTTTGGCTGCCACCTTGAGATGTTCGGTCAGATTGGTGGTAATGCCTGAAGCAGCCCATAGTTCTTCACAAAAGGTGGGATCTGATCAGCATGGTATCCCTGGTGTTGATGCTCTGTTGTATAGGGATTAAATTCTGCCCAGATTGGAGCTGTCAACTTGGTATCCCTCTAGGGAGAAGACACTGTATTGCAAACATGCGATTTCTCTGAAGCCTTTTGAACTTTATTCCAGAAACTAAAGTTGAATCTGATTCCTCAAAGGAGATATTATAGTGGAATATCTCACACATTAATTTGTTCAGACCAAAAAAATCATACATAAATAAAAGCTAAAAAACAAATAAACAAACAAAAGATTTGCACTATACAGCTCACATTATCCCACCTACACAAGTCTTAGTTTCCAATTAAAAGTCTGTTTTCTTTCTTTGCTAAAAGATAAGAACAAATTCAAAAGAAATTCCTCAGGACTATGCCATCAAAATTTGTTCATTTGTACCCATTAAGACTATGCCCAAATTCAAACCACAGTTATTTCCTTTTTCCTCACCCAAATTGGACAACTGGAATGTATGAGGGTATAAGCAGGTGGGAGCTGTGGACAAATTACTACAGAGAAATCAACAATGATACACACTCTGTTCAAACAAATGCTTTCTTCTTGATTCTATCTGAAGGGTGAAAGTAGTTCCTTTGGCTTAGCATGGGCTGACCCACATTGACCCTCCACTGAAAACAGGGGGAACATCATTGGCTTTGGTCTGTAACTAGCAGTGAGGGTTGTGAAGTCTTCCTTTTTTGCTCTTCTCTCACATCGTATTTGGTGCAATTCTACACCATGATTCTAAGAGGAATGAGCCTAGAGAGACATTCTATAAATTACCAAGATGTAAGGGCATCATTAGATCCACATAGACTGTCTATAATTTTTTTCATAGGTTTATTATATTTTGTTATTATGCATTTGTTTTGTGTGATTATTGGATTGACATCTGTCTTCCCACAAGAATGTGTGTTCTTGGAGGACAGGGCCTCAATATATCTTGCTATTTAGTAGCAAGTACAACCATGAGCCTAGTGCAGTGCCTGCAGTTTAATTCTGGGGTATGTAATCTACCTGTGTCTGTGTATCTTATCTATATTAAAAAAGAGGCTATCGTTATCATAAATACACTCCGAAAACTGAGATGAGTTACATACAAAGCACCTAGAAACAGTGCAGGCAAATCGTAAGTGCTATATAAGTGTCTGTTAAATAAATAACAGACCCTCAAAGACTTGTTCAACAATGAAACTGTAGACAGAGAAATGAGAGACTTGATTCCATTTACAATAGCACCAAAAACCATAACATACCTTGAAATAAACCTAACCAAAGAGGTAAAGGATCTGTACTCAAGGAACTACAGAACACTTATGAAAGAAACTGAAGAAGACACAAGAAGGTGGGAAAATATTCCATGCTCATGGATCAGAAGAATAAACATTGTTAAAATGTCTATACTGCCCAGAGAAATCTATACTTTCAACGCCATCCTGATCAAAATACCACTAGTGTTTTTCAAAGTGCCGAAGCAAACAATCCTAAAATTTGTATGAAACCAGAAAAGACCCCTAATCAAAGAAAAGAAAAACAAAACTGGGGTCATTACATTGCCTGATTTCAAGTTATATTGCAAAGTTGTGGTCACCAACACAGCATGGTACTGGCACAAAAACAGACACATAGACCAATAGAAGAGTGTAGTGTGCCCAGATATGGACCGTCAACTCTATGGTCACATAATCTTCAACAAAGCAGAAAAAAATATCCAATGAAAAAAAACCCCACAGTGTCTTCAATAAATAGTGCTGGGAAAAATGAACAGCTACATACAGAAGAATAAAACTTGACTATTCTCTTACACCATACACAAAGATAAACTCAAAATGGATGAGTGAATGTGAGACAGAAATCCATCAAAATCCTAGAGGAGAACATAGGCAGTAACCTCTTTGACATCGGCCACAGCAACTTCCTTCAAGACACATCTCCAAAGGGAAAGGAAACAAAAGCAAAAATGAACTTTTGAGACTTCATCAAGATAAAAAGCTTCTGCATAGCAAAGGAAACAGTCAATAAAACAAAGAGGCAACCCACGGAATGGGAGAAGATATTTCCAAAGGACACCACAGACAAGGGCTGATACTCAAGATCTGTAATTTCTCAAACTCAACACCCAAAAAACAAATAATCAAGTCAAAAAATGGGCAGAAGACATGAACAGACACTTCTCCAATGAAGGCATATAAATGGCTAACAGACACATGAAAAAATGTTCATCACCATTAGCCATCAGGGAAATTCAAATAAAAACCACAGTGAAATACCCCCTTATACTAGTTAGAAAGGCAAAAATTAACAAGTGTTGGAGAGGATATGGAGAAAGGGGAACCCTCTTACACATTGTGGGAATATAAATTGGTGCAGCCACTTTAGAAAACAGTGTGGAGTTTCCTTAAAAAATTAAAAATAGAGCTACCCTATAACCGGACAATTACACTACTTGGGTATTTACCCCAAAGATACAGATTTAGTGAAAAGAAGGGTCATATGCATGCCAATGTTCATATGTCCACAATATGTCCACGATAACCAAGCTCTGGAAAGAACAGAGATGCCCTTCAAAAGACAAATGGATAAAGAACATGTGGTCCATATATACAATGGAATATTACTCAGCCATCAGAAAGGATGAATACCCAACTTTTACATCAACATGGATGGGACTGGAGGAGATTATGTTGAGTGAGATAAGTCAAGCATAGGAAGTCAATTATCATATGGTTTTGCTTACTTGTGGAACCTAAGGAATAGTATGGAGGACATTAGGAGAAGGAAGGGGAAAATGAAGTGGGGAAATAGGATGGGGAGACAAACCATAGGAGACCATGGACTCTGAGAAACAAACTGAGGGTTTTAGATGGATTAGCCCAGTGGTGGGTATTAAGAGGGTGTGTATTACATGGAGAACTGGGTGTTATATGGAATCAATGAATCTTGGAACACTATATCAAAAACTAATGATGTACTGTATAGTGACTAACATAACACAATCAAAAAAAAAAGATCTGTTCAGTGATTGTTTAACAAATGATAGAGAAAAATGAATGAGAGAGGCATTTAAAAGATCTGAGGCCTGGTATGTAGTTTCATATTTTGCCCCCAAACCCCAACCTATTCTTTATTTCCTTTGTACTATTTTTATAAACATTTAAATCGAGGGCATTATTTTTTGTCCCCAAAATGGCTCAAGGAACTTTGTGCTCTAATATGGGTGGGCCTTAGTTTGCTGAATACCATCTATGGGTGGGGGATGGGGAGCATCTCTAATAGGAAGGGAAAACATTGGTATTTTTTGTAATCTCCAATTCTCTCCAGATGTAAGAAAAATTGTACCTTAGTAAATTTATTTTTAGTTTCATCATCAAAAAATGCATTTCATTGAAGAAAATTTTCAAAATAAAAAAATGTTCATAGAGAAATAAAACAAAACATGCTTAATCACATTACTTTGAGCAAAACACTGTTTTATAAAAAAATGTTATATTTGTTATATCCCAGGTTAAAAATAAAAAACGCATTCACCTAAAATTGAGGTCATAATAAACATCTTATTCTACTATATTCTTCATTACGCCACGAGCATACCCTCATGTTATTAGATAGTCTTCAAAATGAGAATGCGTAAATGGGTGTGGATTTCTATCACATAGTTAATTTTATTTTATGCTTCCAAGATTTTTAGAAATACAGGATGTTTGTGATTGTTCTATTAAAAATCATGCTGTAGTCAGTACCTTCACAAGAGGACAGAGGGGATTTACCCAAAAATGTTAATAAACAGGAAGGGGGAAAATGCCCACAGAACAGAAATCCCTGCCTTGGTATTAACCTAGAAGCCCAAGGAATATTTATTTCTGGTTTCAGTCTTGCCCGTCAAATTTTAGTAAGTTCACATTTAATCTTTTAACCTTCATATTCTTGCCAAGTATTCAAAAAATGCTGAGAATAAGTTCACAGTGCCAGGATCACCATCTCTGCTCAAGAAATACATGCTGAATGACTGACCCCTATTTGCTTCCTCTGTGAAAAGTTTTAGAATTGAATCCACAGAGCAAGCTCCAGAGAGGGCAATTTGAAGATCAAGATATTGAAGCAGAGCTGAAAGCTATTCAAAGAATAAAAGGGAAGATGCGCAGATGAGAAATTTTACTTTTCAACAAATACTTAATAATCAGGATATCAGAGCTGTTAGTTTAATGAACAGTTAAGAATTAATTCTCACTTTCACACAGGGTCAAGAATTTTAGAGGTGAAAAGCTATGTATTCTTACCTTATTTTGTCAGAAGTGGAATACAGAGGTGTAAAGTTTAAATAATTTTCCCAAGGGTTTGTTTGGAATAAAATCTAAACTCTTTTCTCGGGTTTACCAAACCCAATCCAACCTAACTCCCTGCTATTCCCTGTCAGAACTTCCTGCCCCCTCCCCAATCTCCATGTTCTTCCCATTAAGGGCTGTGTTCCAGGCACACTGGCCTCCAGGAAACCAAGACCATGGATAGGGGGTGAGGGGGTAGGGGGGCTGAGTGGGGCTCCCTGCTAGCAGCCAATTACAGGGATCCTTGCTGCCCACACAGGGCCACTGCCACAATATCTCTCTCCTCCAACCCCCCCATACTCCTTCCTCACACCCTCTTCACTCCTGCTAGCTTCCCCTCCTAGTAAGAAAAACAGAAGCAACAAAAACACCAGTGAACTGACCCCTATTAACCCATGCACTCACCTTCACAACCTGCACCCACAGATTTTGCCTGCTTGGCTGTTATGTAGTTAAATGTCCCCTGTTCCTGTCTAAAGCCACTCCTTCTCCAGTGTACTGGCTCAACGCCTCTCGCATGCTCAAGGACACTTTTAGCGAGGCTTTCTTCATTCTTCTGCATTCTCAACTTTTCCTCCTTACAGGGTCAGTCTCATCCACATGCAAACAAATGTTACTTCTCTCGTATTAAACAAAACAAAACAAAAAACAAAAAAACCCTAAAAACACCCACCACAACAAAAAACCCCCTTCTCTTGACCACACCTTCCCTGCTTACTAACTTTGCTTTCCAGCTCAACACAGATCCTTCAAGAGAGGTCTAGATTTGCACTCTGATTCTCCTTCTCTCATTCTCTTCTGAGCTAAAGTCAATCCAGTTCATTCTTCTGCCACCCCTCCAAAATTGCTCCAAGACATGCTATTAAATCCCATCGTCATTCTGCAGTCCTCCTGTTAGGTAACCTATTGGTAGCATTTGATACAGTTGGTCACTGTCTCCTCTGTTATATTTGTCTCTCTGGCCTCCGGGGCATCATACTTTCTTGATTTCCCTTTTACTTCACTGACAACTCTTCCTCAGAACTTTTTATGGTTTTTCTCCTCCTCCACCTCTTAACCCTGTGGTGCGCATGAGGTATGCCCTTGGTGCTGCTTATATTTCTATATTGCCTATTCTTAGGGCATAAAATACCAGACTCCTCTCCTGACCTTTAGAATCTTATGTTCAATGGCCTATTTAACATAAATGCTTGGATCCCTGAAAATATACCAACATCAACATGACCCAAACTGAATTCCAGACCAATGGACACCTCCAACACCAAAGTTGTTCTCTCCTCAGACTTCTCAATCAATGGCAACACCTTTGTTTTATGGGCTCAGCCAGTAAGCCTTAACTTCTGCTTCCTGTACATCTCATATTCAACCCCAAAAGATGTCCTGTTGGGTCTACCTGCAAAAGGTATCCAGAATTGACCATGTCCTACCATTATGACCTCTCTGGTCCAAGCCATCATCATGTTCCACCTGCGTTAATGCAACAGCTTCCGAACTGTTCTCTTTGCTTCTACACCTACCTCCTGAGAGTCTTTTCAATTCCTAGCCAAATCATATCTTTAAAGACATGTCAGACCATGTCACTCCTATGCTGGAAATTTACAGTGGCTCCATGTTTCTCTCCAAGTAACACAAAAACTCTGACTTTAGCTACAAGGCCCTACCTAATCTGATTCTCCATTGACTTTATGACCTTCTCCTTGTTTACTCTCTGCCAACCACACTGGTCTCTTGGAACATGCTAGGGCTGCCCTTGCCAAGGGACATTTTGTACTGGCTGTCTCTCTTTTGCTTCTCAGTTCCACCAGATAAGTACTTAGCTATCCCTTCATCATTTGCTCAAAATTTCTTCTCAGTGAGGTTTACCTTCACTACTCTGCTTAATAATGTAATCTACCCCTGGCCCTCTCACCACTCTGGTCATTCACTGGCTCAATCCACACCTACTACACACTATTTTTTTTAATAGCACTTATTGATCTCTAACATTAAATATAACTTATTATGCTTATTGTTTATGACCCAACTTCCCCTTTACATGTGGGTACTGTGAAGTAGAGGTCTTTAGTTCACTGTTGAAGTCTAATGGTGAAATAGGATCAACACCGAGTAAGACTGAATGGATGCAGGAATGAATGAATGGTCACTGTTCTTTAACAGCTTGCTTTGTCTGAAATATTTTTTGTACATTGTCACGTCATGGCTCATTCAGATGGTGAAGACCTCAAAGGGGTCTTTCCTAACAGCACAACCTGAAAGTTACATACCATCACTCATCCTAGTTTTATAGTTTTTATCACATTCTCTAGTGTTTCCTTATTTGTATATTTGCTGTATATTCCATGCCCTCACTCTCACTCATTCCTAGTCATGTCTGAATTACTAGGACCTAGAACACTGTCTAGCATACATCAAGCACATGTTTATTATATAGAGAAATATCACACAGTTAGTATGCCATCTGGAAGACATTACATAAATTATATGTTAACGGCAGGATCTAATGCAGAAGTCTTTCCTACTGCAGGTCAACCCCCCCTAATGGGTGTTCTGCCAATTGAGCAGAGAATACTAAATACAAGAATACTAAACAAGAAGATAAAATATGATATTATTTTTAGTAGACCACGGCCATCATGATTTATCTAACTTAGTCACGATGTAGTTTTCAGACCCATGGCTCAAACCATGGAGTGCTGCAAATCTTGAACTGAGCTTCTCTCCCATTTCATAGTGTTGCCATTACACCAACAGGTCAGTCATTTCCTTGCTTGACACCCCCTGTTTATAAATGTAATTGCCTGTGCTTCATTTTATCTGAACAAACATCTAGAGGATCTTAACCCATTGCCATTAATCTATGTATAAATGCCTATATATTAAGTAAGCAATGAAGGAGTGTCTATTTTTCCATGGAGTTGCATCATGGCGACCAATGCTCATAATAGACATTCGTAGGTCACATGATGAACACAGGAAGCTTGATGGGTATCAATAAATGTTTAGGGATTAAGAACTCAAAGAAAAAGACTCAAATCAACTTAGTGAAATATTAAAAACAGTGTATCTTGAATATGAATGCAATACATACTCCTGTTATGCGTGTGGATTATCACTATTTCTGGTCCTCCCTAATTCTCTCTTTTCATTGTAGTACAAAGTGATGAGCATCCTGGAGGACTGACAATGTGGGGGTCTGTCACAGGGTAATCTGGAGGACTTGACAAAGTCTCAGGGCCTTTTGCTGAATCATACAAAGGCAGCATACACGCTGATGTTGATGGTGGAAAGTCTCCACCTCTAGAAGATTAGCAGAAGGGGCTGTTGGAGGTGCTTACCCGAATGGCCCCCAATGACTTAGCTTCCACGGGAGCCTCAAGACATTTCCATGCTCTTCCACTTTTCTTTTCATAAAGTTGTCCCACACTCTCCTTTCTGACACTTCTATACCTGACCTTCAATGTCATGTTCTCCTCACTTCTCTGTTTTCCTTTAATATATGTGACCTTCTTCTTAGTGTGAGGATTTTAGCAAGCAACACAGTGCACATGTGGATAAAACTGGAGGACAGCCCTGGAGGAAGTTGTTTATGTTAACATCAGTGTTAAATCAGGTATCTGAAGCAATGAAGCTGGAGGCTACCACAATGCTCCTGAACTGCTGAAGAAGGATAACAATGAAGATCCTCCCCATTGGAGTAGAAGGCAGGGCTGAGGTACATCAGAAGTGGGGAGCATCCACAGAGAGTGGCAGGAGAAAAGAGGTGTTTGTTCCCTAGAGCAATAGCTACCGATGGTCAATGCACTGGCCTTTAGGCAAAAATGTTTTAGAAGAATGGAAAAGGAGTGGGGAGGAGATACTGTGTAAGCAGTTGGGTTTTAGACAAGTGTATGTATCATTTAATAAAAGTCACGGAAACAAGGCCAACGCATACTTCACAATGAAAAGCACTTAGAAAAACCAGGGCTTGCCCCTGTGATGAATGCCCCTCATTACTGCTTCTCACACCAGAAAGAACCTATTGAAGTGGGACACCTGACACAGGAGGGAAATGATTTTAGCATGTGTGGTACAGAGTTATGGTTTGCCAGTCCGGTGTTCTGTCCTACTTCATTTGATAACTGACCCCTATTTAGGGGATCCCCCTCCCCTATTCCCAGCCTCACGAGCCTTTACCTCCTTGCTTATGTGAATGACAGTGACTTGTGGTGCAGGTGTGGTTTGAGTAACATAACCCTCAGAGTGTAGATTCCTGGGGTGGTCATGAGACTCAAGCTCATCCAGTAAAAGACAGTCCTGAAAGATATGTCAGGGCTGTAGGAAAGGAAAATCTCTTTTTTCTACTGCTACAAGCCTATAATTATTTTGGGGGCATTGTGGGACTCAGGAAGAGAACTTGCCTGAGAAGACAGCACAGAGAAAGGCATAAGAGAGAGAGAGAGAGAGAGAGAGAGAGAGAGAGAGAGAGATATGAAGAAATACACACACCTGGATCTAGTCTTTTTTTTTAAACTCATTGAGTCAACAAACCCTTATTGCTTATGCCAGTTGGAGTTGGTTCTGTGTCACTTGCAGACAGAAGAGCCTGCCAAACAGGAAGTATTACTTAATACTTACTGGGGATCATCATTTGCCAGTGACAGCAAAACTTTTATACATGATCTGATTTAATGCTCTAAGAGCCTTATGTGGTTAACACTACCACATCCCCATTTTAGAGATGGGAAAGCTATGTGATCTCAAGATCATATAATGAGTCAATGATGGATTTAGGATTCAAACCCAAATAGCCCAGGTCCGAAATTGATGCCCTTGACCACTACATCCCTCTTGACTCCTTGAATCAATTTGAAGGAGAATCTTTATGGCTTCCAGAGGGACCCACCTGGGCCCAGCTCAACCAAGGTTAGATAATTTCTTTAGGATTTTGACTTCAGTGAAGTGTTATTTCCTGTAGGGCAAGATCTACATTTCATTTTTTATACCCCACACCTAGCACACACTTGGTTCACAATTATACAGTCAAGATAAACATGAAACGGAAATAGAAGGCAGGATTCCTTAAAAACATGTCTGTAGTGTGCCAATAGGAAAAAAAGAATAAAGATCTAGAGCCAGGAACCCAGAAAAAAGTGTATGCACACACTTGCACCTACATGCACATTTGAGCAGTCTTGCCAAGGGACAGAGTTGTAGAAGAATTACAGCTAGGACAGCGTGATGAATTATAATTCACTTTCAAAATCTCTGCATATTTTTTTTCTCTTTCTCACAATAGCTAGAGCTGTTGCTTAAGTCATAAAGGAAATCAATGTTCTGAATTCTGTCTTGGAGTCCTTTACAGGTTTCAACTGCATCTTCTGTGTGCTTGGCAAGTTCTATTCACTTTGCTGACTCTGCCCCATGGATTCTGAGCACGGGTTTTCCTTTGCTGTCTGTCCTCCCCCTGACCCCACCTTCTTCCAAATGTCCATTTTGATCAGATGGACAAGTCAGGCTTTGCCCAATTAGTCCACTTTAAGTAGCTTACCCTGAACTTTATTAAAAGCAAAATCCACATTGGGTTGACAAGATTAGAGGAAAATATAAAAATAAATTACTGTATTAAAATTAATTAAATGAAAAGCTGTATCTAATACCAGGAAATGATGGACTTCACAGGAGCCGTGAAGCTGTTAGTTCAACAGATGATTTTTAAAAATCCTAAGAACTCCCTAACTCAGGATGGTTTTAAATATTCCACACCGAATGTAAAAACAAAAAGATGTTAATTTTGGCTTTATGCACAAAGTGAATAAAAAGTTCATTCTGCTCTTTGCTATGTAGGAAAATTCTTTTGATTGCAACACCGTTCCCTGGGCTGGGTGTTATAAATAAAACCAACTCACACTTATAGAATGACTGTGGACTGAGGATCTCTAAGAATTGTTAAAACACTCATGAAAGTGAACCAACAAACAAACAAATAGGACTACGGGTGCAACTGCTCAGTTTAACAGTTTGATAGAGTACATGTTAGGAGGCAGGTTCTATGCTGGGTGCCGGGCATACCAAAAAGGCGTGGAGACTAGAAATCGGGACTGAGGTAACCAGAATGAGAATCCAACACAAAGTGTCATGTGCTCTGAATTGCTATACCCTGTCATGTGCTCTGAATTACTATACCCTGGCACCAATTATTTATATAGCTTACTTGTTGATAAGTTCAAATTCCTTTATTTACTCATTAACAACAGAAGGAATTGGATTAGGGTTTTAATGGGTATGGAAACCCTTGGAGAAAAAGAAATCAAGTCCAAAATGGAATATAATGGAAATGGCTAGATGCTTCTATTCTTCCTTTGTATTTTGGGTCTCTGACGGTACATTTCCTTCCAAATCCCAAATGCATCTTTTCATTTTTCTTCTGTGAATGGGTGTTAGTGGGGATGGGAGGAAGTAGCCAAATAATGGGTTTTATGGAGTGTGTCTTCCTTGTCTAAAGGAAGCCTCATAAACAACATTCCCCAGGAAGCAAATGAGAAAGTGGGTAACAGTCAGAACCAAAGGCTGGGTCCAGGCTACTTGGGTGATATGATAGAGAGCCAAAGGACTCAGCCCTTAGCCTCTGTTTTCTCATCTATTTAAAGAGGAGAATTAGAGTGTCTGATTCATTTATGTAAAGCCCATAGCACCAGGTTTGGCACAAACTACCTATTGGCATATTTTAGGTCCCCAGCCAAGCTGGTGCTGCTATATTTTCTGGGACTTGATAGGATATCAGTGCATTGTTCTGTTTTCTCTCCCAGGAGAAACTTGATCATTCTCTGTTCTACCATGCCTTAAGGCTCTGTCACTTCCTACCCCCTATTTTTCTTTCAAGTCCATGTCACCATGCACAACATATTTGTATATTTCCTGTCTTCCCACCCACCTCACTGAGGTAGTTACTATGGCTCTTACAGATGAGACACAAGATCTCCCTTTTCATTCACCACTAGAACTTGAGGTTTGTGAGAGAAGAGATTGTTCTGCTTTTTTTTTTCCCCGATGCTTTCCTGGATTCTATAACAGGGTCTCACATATAGTAGGCACTCAAATATTATTGGAATGGATGAATAAACTAGTTATTCTCAAGAGCATCATACTTCCAGGCACAGGTGAGACCCACAGTCCTTTCCTGCTTGAATCTGAACCCACAATGAAAAGGTTACACATGCTCTGCTTTGGATTTGGGGAGACCCAACTGATTATACTCCATATGAATCCTGATGGCAGTCTTTCTCCAGTGTACCTGGTACCTTGCAATTCCATTAGAACATTTTCCTGCAATCCCATGTTCCTAAGAGATGAAATTAAACTAGTCACCTGGGCCCACAAATGTATGTGTGCACATGCATGTGTGCACACATGCATGTGCATGGGTACATGTATGCATGTATATTTAATAATTTCAGCAAATTAATAAAAACCTGAAGATTTCAGATGAAAATGCACAATTTCAAGTGTTCTTTTAAGATCCAAAGATGTGGCCACACTGGGCCCACAATCCTGGGCATCAACTGGCTGGCTTTGAGCGACTGTACTTCCATTTAGAGAAAGAAGGGGTCTCTAGTTTGCTATGGTTTGTGCCCCCCCCTTTATTGTCTTTCTAATGTTGTAGGCAAGTGTCAGTTGCAATTTACTATTGCAGTTGAGCAATATTTCCTAAGACAGAGAAATCTCTTGATCACAAGTGCACAAAGAGAAGACTTGGTGCTGTAGGAATAGGGGAGATTGCTCCAATGTGTTTGCTATGGAACCGTTCAGCACGCTTGAATCTTTAGGTTACCTGGGCACTCCAGATGTTTGAGTTTGCCACTCCATCCTAGGAGGATGGCCCTATGGCTTGGACCATTCTGCCATCCTGAGGTTCTGCTAGATTGATGACTATTTAGGTTTTTCCCTTGCTGGTGTGAACAAGACATGTTTGGATAGCAACTTATTTTCTGTCACTTAACCTTATGCAATCACTGCTTTGGGTAATACTTCTGCAGGATATCAAGTCACAAAAAAAATTGTTAGAAATTGCTACCCCTTCAGGATCAGAAATAATAATCTGATTCAAATGCATTAGAGCATTTTATTTCTGATTATACTCACATGCTTGAATATGTTTCAATAAGTCTCTATCAGTAATAGGTATTATAGGAAAAACGAGTTCCATGTTAAATAAAACTGGAAAACACAGATGAAATATGATTCTTTGGGTTTCTTTACTGTGAATTATTTTTTGCCTTTTTTTTTTTTTAAACAAGCCCTGTGAATCCCTGAAGTACTGAGAGCTGGTTGGGATAGGAGGGGGCTGGCATGTATTTTCCAAACTTGTTTTGTCTGATTATAGACCTTTCAATTTTTTTTAAACCATAAAATATCAGTTGGCAAGCACTATAGTTTCTGATCTTTTACTCTGCCTAGAGTCCATTGCCTACATTTTGAGATCAACTTCAACTAGAACTATGAAAATAATAGTACAAAGATATCTCCACATCCTGGATTCCCAAGGATAGCATTTATCGGTAACATGCAAAACAGCCTTTAGATAATAATCACTAATACCGCACATTCATTAGGGTCTTATTACTGCCAGGCATTCAACCTGCCCTACACTTTCTCTCTGAATCTTCAAATTAAACAAAAAGCCTCCCAAGGCTTATTTTATAGGTGGTGGAAGCCAAGACTTTGTGACATTAAATAATTACCCAAGATCCAACCTCTGAGAGGTGAAGTTAAACCATCAGGAAATATTTCACATATGTATGTGTTCTGGACATCCATTTTCTTTAATGATATAAACAAATAGCTAACATTTATTTAAATGCTTATTATGAGCCTGGCATATATGGATTTTATAGGGATTATCTACTTAAATCCTCCCGCTACAAAGTGCTACTATAATTTTCATTTTTACACATTAGACATTAAGATTGAAGCAAGGTTCTAACTGGTTCATGCTCCAGCTGTGAGTACATTGTGCCAACTCTGTGCACATCTGGGAGGATGTCGGTGTCCATACGTTGAACTGCCTTCTGGGTGCTTCCGAGATATGCTGTGAGGATCCGTTACTTACAGAGTTCTATGATAAGTACCGATAACCAGCTGGGTTTAAAAGCACAAAAGAAGATAGGAGGATGTTTATCTAAAGCATCACCACTGTATCACTAAGGCAAATAGAATTTAAAAATCCAGTCTATCTTTTAACAACTCCAGTGAAAGATTTCTCCTCTTTGGGTGTGTTTGTATATCTCTGTTTTATCCTTTGTGTATCAAGTTTTGCCAATTAGATTTTCTCTGTTAGGAACAATAATGGCAACACCTTTTCTTGATGAATTCCCTGTGAGAAATGGTATAATGCACCACTCCCATGTGCTCTCCAAAGCAAGGCAGCAGTCCCTGGGGGCAGGGGAGTATCTCCACTCTTGGGATCTTCTCATAACTGGAAGGGGGTGTCTCCCCTGTATGGAGTGCCCACCATGGCAACGAGGAGGTCAGCAGATTCCCTGAGAATGTAACAAAGGCCTAGGGGATGGCATACTTGGGGAGAAAATTGGAGGTGAACGCCAGAGCTTTGCAAAAAGCTCTCAAAGTAGGCCCTTGTAAAAGTGAATAATGAGCTGCATAGACTAGTTCCTTCACGCTGAGCTCAACACACATCTTTAAACATAAGATTGTCAAGGAAGCAGATACTCGGAAACCCTTTCATCTTAATTAAAGTTATGTGGGATACGAAATACTTTTCCTTTATATTAAGCTCTTAGTCCTGTGGAGAAATTTCTATTTGTTTTTATCTAATTTGAGCTTCAAGGTTAATCTCGGTTTAAGACTTTCACTCACTGGGAGAGATGGTCCATCCGGTTTGCCCCTGATCCCATGTATATGCATGCATCCACCAGGCCCCTGCTGGGCTCCAAAGCCTCTTGCTCGCGTGGGTTCTTTACACCGTTACCTTCAACAGAAAGAATGGACTGTGTATCTGGGAAGGATATACGGAATGGGAGGATTTTGAAAAAGGTCACAGAGCTTTCTATTTTAGGGTTCCACATGCCACAATCCTTAAATGTGGAGTTTCTGATAAAACTTGCTCTGGGATGCAGATCCTGAGGTTTTCATGATGGGAAGAACCGGAGGAAGAGGGGAGACTGGAGACAAAGAAGGAGAACCCATCTCATTCCAGAATCGGATTTTTGCAGACTTTGAGACAACTGATAGATCAAACTGCTAGGCACACCATCCCTAATTTTCTTCCAGAAATATAAGTTTGATTGGATTAAACCGATGACGGAAGTCACGTGTTCTTTTGATTTCAAAGGGAACATAAGAAATCATATACAAGTTGCAGGAGATCTAATTTAGGATCTAAGTGGAATTTTTCACAAACTTAATGCATACAACAACAAGCATTCAGATTAAGAAATAGAACATTCTCAGAATCCCAGAAGCCTCTCTTTCAACTCCAACCAACTTTCTCACACCAAGGAAACTTCTATTTTGACCTCTAACAGCATAGATTAGTTTTACAACAGTTGGTAAATTTTAAAATGCTTTCATCAAAAGTGGTTTACCCTAAAAATACTCTTTGCTTTGCTATACATACTACACATCTTGGCTCTGAGTAAAAAAGAATTCAGTCAGAACACGTTTTCACCCATCACCTGCCTTTTTTGCCAAATAGGTCCAATAAAGAACTTCTCATTCTTTTACAAGGATATCTGAACCCTTATCTAGCCCTTCCCATTTTATTTGGGTCAATCTATTGCTGCAAAGCATTTTCGTCTTTCTCATATTGGAAAACTGAGGCATTATAAAATGGTTTTCACTGACTTTAGCAAACTTTTTGGAATGATTTCTGACTCAAAATACAGAGTATATGGAATTCATTTTAGCAGGAGAACCTTGGGGGAAACCCAAAGAAATAGCCTACCATACTCCAGAGTGTCTTTAACCGAAGTAGAACAAAAGTAACTGCTGTTTGAGGGAGATGGATCCAATCTAATAAGGTGCTGGGGGCCAAGCAAGTAAATGGGGGTTGTGAGTGTGAACTCAAATCAAGAGTCATACTGCAAGTGTTGAATTGAGATCAGGAAGCTTCATACACGGGCAACTCTATTTAGCATCCTCCAGAGTGACTAGCAAGAGGGAATTTATTTAAGGATTCTTTGTGATTTTCTTATGATTCACTCAGGATGCTTACTGATTCTCTGAAGCAATAGAGAGGAACCCAGCTGGTAATAAATAAGATGCTACTCTGTACTGCTTCCTCTCCGAAATCTCCACACTGTGGTTGTCGTATATTCTTGGCTCCAGGCCTGCAGGCTTCCATGACTTTCCTGTGGATATCCTGCTTGGCTCTTGGAGTTCTTCCTTTCTTGGTATTTCCAGTTGTTGCTTTCTCCTGTTCCTCTTGACGCAATCTATCATAGCCAATAGTCAGCTGAATTGGTGGTGTGATGCCTCATGAAAAAAAGATGAGCATTTCACAAATAAACCACAGAATACAGGAGAATCTGCCTATCTGACTCCCCGAAGAACTTCTTGTCTAAACTAGTTAAAGTCAACAAACCAGAATGGATGGTCTCTAGACTATGGTAATTGTATCTTATTTACTCTATCTATTTGGTTCCCTGAAAGATTTAAGATGACTTACAAGGACACACCAAACAGAAAAATAAATTAGAAGAAGTAAAAAATATCAGAAAAGGAACAACATGTATATTATTAAACGAAATGAAAAAGGCCCTTTGAACCACAAATGTTTATCACTAAGTCTTTTGTAGCTTGTTGATGACATGTCTGACTTGAAAATTCCTGGAATTTTGGTGCACTGGATGGCCCACTCAGAGAAGTGTGAGACTCTTGATCTTGGGGTTGTGAGTTTGAGCCCTGGGTTGGGAGCAGAGATTACAGAAATAAAATTTAAAAAGTAATAAAATTCCTGGAATTTAACATCAATAGGAAAACATGAGAAGTTACAAAATCGGTGTTGCCAATAAGATCTAAAAAAAGGAAACCGGCTCTTTAAGGACAGACGCTATTCTTGATGCTAAGACAAGAAACAAAAGTCTGCAAGTGTTCTCATCAAGAAGATGCTTAGTAATGTGAATAAAAAGGGCTACAGAGCTGGTGCAACAAAGCAATTCTAAAGGCTCCAGCTTATGGCTGTCTTCAGTACAGTTAGATGGCATTGTACCAAAGAAGAGTGTGGCTTAGGGTCACAGATTTCCAATGATGTGAGGTAAACACGAGGTGTTCCAGAAAGAATTGGATGAACCACATGTGTACCATTAAAAAAAGAAAATGGTTCAGAATTATTATTGGCCAAGATGGTATCTCATCTGTGTTTCTCACTGGTTTTGGAGATCTAACTTTTAATTGTTTGTTAAGCTGAGTAAAAACAGTTGGTATCATCTTAGTAAGGTCTGAGGCACTGAAGTTCTCATAATTTCCCTACAGACAACTCCAGTGCTGCTCAGAGGTAGTCACCAGCCTAAATGTACCTGGGACCATGACTAAAATCCTCCCTAGAAAATAGTTTTAGATTTACCCTAATATACTGAAAAAAGGCCCAAAGATTACATTCTAGAGCTTAAGAACTATTGGAATTTACCTCACATTTAAAAGCAAGAAATCTCAACAAAGCGCCCAGAAGAGGCCTGTTGTCAGGCCCAGATTTTTCTCATATGCTTTCATCGATAAAGCAGTTGCACAGCTGTATGTAACTTGAACATAAAGAAAATCTACACAATACTTAACCTGTACCGTTGTGCATTACCTTAATGGCTAAGTTCCAAATTAGACACAATAAAAATCTCTTCTACTAATTGCAGAATCTTTTCTGATGAGAAGGAAAAGCGACCTAGGCACTGAAACTCTAGCGATAGAAAAATATTCCTTAGCAGAATGAGATAAAATATAGATCTACTATTCTTTCTGCACTTGATCTTTTGTGTTTGATCATAAATGCACATTGTGAAGAGATGCCTCATACCTCCAAGCTAAACACTGTTTGCTACTCATTAGTGATTTATAAATGATATTTTCTCCCTGGTGACATATCTTTTGATATGATTCTCTAATAATAACATCCACCAATATTAAAATAAGAACATCCCCATGTATTGTGATCATCTTCAACCACATTTCCTCATGAAAATTAAATTTTCGCACACCAACTGATATTGTATGCATATATTTGTCTACCATCATTATAAATCTCCTAAGGGTCTCTATAAAATGATAGTTTTGCCTCTTTGCAGTAATTCTACCTAAAGCTCCAAAGCAAGAAACTAATTACATGCTGACTTTTCACTAACTTTGATCTTTCAAATACCATACTATGGAGGTTCTATAGGTAATCATATAATTACAATTCACTAAATGAGTCGAAATTAGCCATAAACCTTTTTATTTAAATTGTATTAACTGTTTCTTCAGTAACACTGTCTGCAACGCTACTCCTTCCTACCTAAGTTTGCCGATATAAGGTTTCAAACTAAAATCTGATTATGGTCACTAATGTTTATAACAAATGCCTCATTATAACACCAGAAGCACCAATGAAGATGAATATGCAAGCATTTCTTAAAATATGCTTAAGGAAAGGCCAAGGATAAACTGTAGTGGCATAAGGAAATGACTGAAATTTCTCAGGGGAATGTTTTAGTCTACAAGGGAAAAAAAATGACCTCACTTGTGTTTTCCCATTGAGTTGGTGCAGTATTACCTGACAGAAAAATTAAAGACAATTGTTTCTTTCAGTATACCATAGGACTATGTACAGAAAGAGAAAAAAAAAATCCTAGATTTCACTTTTGGAAAATAGTCAGTACAGACTGATGGGAAAACTATCAAAGATTGCCACCCTCTGCCTCCCCTTTTAAAAAAAATCTCTGAAATTTTATGTTTAAAATAGCCATCATTGTTGGAAAATTTTAGCTCCTCTTGTAGTTTTTAACATTACATATAATACTATTTTTGTGGGCACTGAAAATTGTTAGTATATTCAAAATACTAGACCGATGGCTCACAACTGGGGTTGATTTTGCTCCTCAAAGAACACTTGGCAATGTCTGGAGACACTTTTGGTTGTCACAACTTAGGGGGCTTCTACTGGCATCTAGCGTGTAGAGGGCAGGGATGCTGCTAAAATCCTATAATGCACAGGACTGCCCCCACAACAAAGAACATCCAGTCCAAAATGTCAACAGTGCTGTGATGTTGAGAAACCCTGCCTTAGACCACATAAAATGAATGAGTATACATTAGTGACTACTTTGAAAAGTCTTAAAATGGAGAAACCCAAGCCTTTTGAGTAGGAATACTGGTAATGAATTCCTCTTTAAAGTTGAGCCTGAAAGGTACGGAAAGGAAGCACTCCATTGTTTGGAAAAGAGACCTCTACCTTTATGGTGTTTATGGACCTTATTTATCTAATAACGTTCAGAGGCACACAAAACCCTGACCACCACGTTCACTTTAAAGCTGAGTAAACAAAGTGTGTTTTGAGTTGTCATCAATCAAGACATGTGATCACAGGGAATGTTGTGTGCAAGAGGCAGTTGTTTTATCTGGAGCCTCAGCTTTTAAAAAATTCAAAACAGTAAAGTTGTTTATTTGACACCACTCTTGACCTGACTGCAGTGCTTCATTCTAAGAGAAAGTAAAACACACACTGCTTTCTGATTATTTGTAGTCATATAGGAAGTCTATCTCTCTGGCGAACCTAGCTATGGTCTAAACCCAGAAAGAAACAGGAAAAACTTTCAAACAAAGCAAAACATAACAAAAACTCCTAAGGAAAATGGGGTGAGGATGATTAAGCGTTATTTCCAAGCCACGTGTGGAACCAATAAGGACTGTCATTTTATGAGTCTTCAGGAGCATGAGGGAGCATTTAGCTCTAGGAATTATATCCCTTTGAAGATCTTTGTTCCAAAGAATAAAATTAGATATTCAGGAATAGTAACTTGAAAACCAAGCTTCTGAAACACATCCATAAACCCAACACACCAACTTTGGACTTTGTGTAGGTAGATTGCCAGCCCTGTCTCAGACACATACTCTATGTATTTTCCAAATTGACTTTCTTTGAATAGACTTACTCTCTGCATCAAGTCAGTCCACTGTGTTTAAAGATGTTGTTTGCTGACTTTGATGGCCTAGTTAAAAAGTGTTTGTACCCTGGAGCATTAGATAATTTTCCATTATGGTCCTGATACACCTGGCCTGGTGGATACCACTTTGTCTGAAGCGTGGTTCTCCCACATACGTACTGAGCAGCTGATATCGGCCACTTGGTTTTTCCTATCAATGATTTCTAGTATATAGTCCAAAGCACTCTTGGGATGATATTTTCTTTGAGTCTTTTGGATAAATGACACACAATTTCAACATCTTTATCTTTCTTAGGCAGGTTGTTACAATGATTGTAACCTAGTAAGAAATGAATGAACGTGACCAAAACCTGGTTTTCATGAGCTGAAATTGCCATGTAACTAAGCCAGCACTTGAATTTAAGGACTAAGTTAGTATTTGAGATCCTGGGCTACAGAGCCTCTCCCTGTCCCACATGTGCACACAGAGAAAATCCTAGTAGGTCCTGATGAGTGGGGGCCAGGGCCATCATTTTTGCTTGATTGTTATAAAAAATTTTTTAATTTAATTGCTTAAGTGAGATGTGGTCAAAACCTTATAGAGTCACTGCTCTAGTCTCTGTTTCCTTATTTTTAATTAGACAACTGGATAAGCAGATTTCAAAACTCCCTTCTCATGGCTTGTGTGGGGATATGCATCTATAAATTTGGGCCTGCCTTACTTCCTTTGGGTCAAGCACACATTATGACAGAATTGGGAAGGAGAAACGTTATTTTAGTGAAATGAGCACCTGTATTATATAAAAAAAAAGAATACATTTTGGATGTAAGTGTAGTCAAGATAACTATTTAGATTCCGAAATTACTTGAACCTATATGCCTAAGGAACTTGATTTTTGGTTTCTCTGCTTTGAATGTGTTACCATCCACCCTGTCAAATGCTGGAATCCAACTCAGCAACCCTTCCTCTGAGAATCATCCCCCTGTACCATGGGGTCACTCCTTCCTTTGTAGCAGCCATAGCCCTTAGCATATACCTACATCTACAACTATGAGGCTATTCTATATTTTTTATAGTTTATTGAGGTATTTTATATCATGCTATAAAATTCTCCATTGAAATGTATAAATTAATGATAGTCAATTTACAGAGATGTGCATGTAACACCTAGGGCAAACCCAGACCATTTCTATCACACCAAGAAGAGCCTTCATGTCCACCAACAGTCATTCTTCATTCCCACCACCCAACCACAGCCCCAGATTACCATTACCACTAACCTACTTTTTGTTTCTGTAGATTTCACACTGGCCTGGGTTGCCCTCTTTGTGTTTTCCCTTTCCCTTGAGGAACGCTTCCTTTTTCCCATGCTCCTTGAAGGCATGGATCATGATTTTCCTTTTTTTTTTTTTTTAAATCTTTTCTTCCCAACTCTTGACATAACTTCCCCAATACAGGTAATAAATAATAGCATGTCATAGTCATCAAAAGTTCTGTATATTATTTGAAGTATGCAGTTAAGAGTATTACAAATTCCTTCCAATTTAATCCCTAAATCAGGCATTTGATGGGTACCATGTTTATCCCTCTCAGAAATAAAAATATAGCCCTAGAGTGGTTAAATCAACCACCCTGCGTCATTGTAAGAATCTGAAGCTCAGATTGTCTGATTACAAAACTGAGCAAACAAATGAGTGAATAACAAGGTTAGGAGTTCTTAATCTGGAACCGGAATTCTTAATTTTAGAAAGGATTCCAGTAAGACCTCATGAATTTATTTGCCATGTTTTAGGTGCATATGGTATATATCTATGCTGCAATGTTCATAGATTTTATTAGAATTTCAAAGATAGTCTTGATCCAAAAATGAGAGTGCCTCCTTGTGTAGGTGCTGAGCGGGGCTGCCCTAGTGGTGAGTTATGGTCCCGCAATGTGCTTCTCTCCTACTAGGATAAAAAAGTGATACAATCTTTACCCTCTGTGTTATGTGGACAAGGTTTTCTAAGAACCCACTTGTCCCAAATCTCATTCTGTGTTCAAAATAAGGAAGTTAACCCTACCTCATGTATATCAAAGGAAACACCTTCTCACTCTTTGCCCTTCCTTTGTTTCAAGCTGCCTGTCATGTCAATAAAGTTGTTGGGGAAAAAAAAATTCAAATTGGAGAAAGACTATAAATGGAGAACCCTTAGATCCTTCCTTCTCCCAGGTGTAAACGCTTCCTTTCTCCCCAGAGCTGGGGTAAGTTAATTGTATTTGAATGAATAATTCTAATAAAGCAGTGACCTTTAGTGCCAACTGGTGTTTTTAATTTTAATTCACTGTCAGTCAATCCAACATGAGCTAGCCCCGGATGTGAGCAGTGGAAAGGCCGGTATGTACAGAGAAGAGAAAAACAAACATGCAGAGCTCGGTGCCTGCGACCCGCAGGTAAACAGAGAGATGACAGGCCCTACAAAGAGATGTGGGCTGGAGCCTCCTTACAAAGGAGGCAGGAAAATGGTGGGAATTAGACCACAATTATGTCAAAATTCAACAGAAAAATTTTCTGCCTATCAAGAAGAAAACTCATTGTTCATTGTGTAAAATTTAGAAAAGACAGAGAAGCAGAGAATGGAAATGTTAGAATAAAACAGACAAAACCAACCTAACCCATGTGAAGTCTCATTCCTTAAAGACAACCACTATGACTACTGTTAATTTTCTGGAATATATCCTTCCAGTCTTTTTTCTAACTTTATATACATATATAAAATTGATGTATATATTCTTCTATCTATATATTTTAAAACTGAATTATGCTTGCATATTGTTTTATTGGTTGCTTGAAGAAGAATTCCTTTTCTTTTTCTTTTTTTATGTGCCTTGAAATTCAGGTTTCAAATTCCTCACTCATGTGAATTGGAAAGATAGTAGGTATCACTTGGGGGAAGAAATGGGTTCTAGTAGTACAGGATCCCGTACAGCAGATTTCTGAACAGAAATGCCAGGAAATGCCAGAAATGGGACCGACCTTGAACTGAGGGCAGAGAAACGGTTCCAGCCCTTTCTGACACAGCTCTTATTGAGGCCCAATAAGAATCTGGGTTTGTTGCGGCGCCTGGGTGGCTCAGTTGGTTAGGCATCTGCCTTCAGCTCAGGTCATGATCCTGGTGTCCTGGGATTGAGCCCTGCATCAGGCTCCTTGCTCAGGAGGGAGTCTGTTTCTTCCTCTGCCTCTCCTCCCTGCTTGTGCTCTCTCTCTCTCAGAAAAATAAATTAACATCTTCAAAAAAAGCATTTGAGTTTGTTGTTGTTTCCTGCACCAATGTGAAGTCAGAAACTCATATTTTGAGAAATCTTCCCATTTAAAAGTGATAGCAACTAATTTAAATTAAAATAAAAATCTTGCCTTGACAAGTGAATTTGATCTCCTCACTGGATTTGGCCTACGTACTAAGTTGCCAACTCTAGTCTAAAGTGAAACAGGCAGATAACCTCTAGCCCATCCCGCCCTCCCGCCACCCATCACCACGGGTCTGACAATATAGTGTTTACCCTTCCACAGGACCTTGCTGGTCTTACACAGTGTATATTTAAATTTCAACAGAACATAATTAATATTCCATTTTAATTCCTTTCTTTCTTCTCCACTTCTCAAAAGCGATGTAAAACAAAAATGGATGTGGAATCTTCCTTCAGAGAATTTTCCACAGAAGAGGTAAAAATATTAGTGGCATCTTACAAGCATTTTATTTCAACTCAATAAAAATTTCTTGTATATCTACGGTATTTAGAAATAAATGGGACTATCAATGACTTCCCATGGAAAAGGGCATGTTCACCATACAATTGAGTTTCTACAGTGGAAACAGTGCTCTGGGCACTGGGTACAGAGCAGTGACCAAATGTCTAAGTGGGCATATGCCTGAGTGTTGGGCCACAGAAGGTGGGGTGGGATGGGCAGTGGGAACAGACTACAGGTCAGAATCCTTCCTTCCGTGTCAACAAAGAGCCTTCCTACACCACATAGGAGAGTGCCGGAGAGCCAGAATCCCATGTGGAAAGTATAAGACGGTCTCAGAATATTCCACACAGAAGCTGGACTCCATTGTGTAGCTTTGCTAGGCTTTGATAGAATCACAGTGTTTCAAACACTGTTTTACGCTTTAACCATATGGGACATCTTGCCTGAGAACCACACTAGTCATTGCTAGGTTCTGAAACATGCACCGAGTAGCTGCCGCTTCTTGTGGTCCCACCTGCCAGGCCTCCTTCCCAGACATGTCAGTTCTCAGCCCCAGGTGTGCTGATTCTCAAACTCCTACCACAGAGGGCACAGAAATAACCCCATAGACCAGTGAGTAGCACATGGACATTATATAAGTATTTTCCATTTATAAACAAACTGACCTTTCCACAGACAAATTGGCCTTTTGGTTTCATCTGAGGACTAGTTCATGACAAGCATGGTGAGTATTGCCCTATTTAATGCATCTTCCCATGACAGGTCACCTAACTAAATTGTGGGCATTAAAATATTTCTGCCTCTCTCATTAGTCCTTCCTTCATGTCTTTACCTCGACTGCCAGCTGCCATGCTTAGACATTCCAATGTTGAATAAGTGACCTAAATTGATGTGAAAGGAAATATTTTAGGATCTATAGGTATCTTGACCCTACAGTACAATCGCTTCATCTTAAGCACAAGGACACTGCAGCTCAGTGAGGCAAAATGATCTGCTTAGATCACACACACAATGCCAATTTAAATGCATCCCAACGATACTGTACTTGGGAAAAATAAAATTAATGAACATGATTGTAGATCTAGAAGGTGGGTATTTTCAGTGGCCAGTAGAAATGGCTTCTTTGGAATCATCTAAATGCATTTTTTTTATTGTTACTTAAATTTTTTTTCCCAGTGTTCCAAGATTCATTCCCTATTTCCCACACCAAGTGCTCCACACAGTAGGTGCCCCCAGGACCTCAGATGGGTTATTATGAGAGATCTGATATTGGAAAAACTTGGAAGTGGCAAACATTCTAGATTTCTTAGGTGATAATATTTAAGTATGGCATACCACTTTGAGATTTAAATAAAATGAAACAAAAAGCCACATGCTTTAACATTAAATTCAGGAAGGTGTTTAATATTATCTCTGTTGGGCAACAATGATTAGAATATAGCTTTAATGTCTAGTTTGATTCAAAATTTGTTTCTTAGGGAGAATCTAACATGATTCACTATATATGGTTTTGACTAAAATAATATTTTGCTAGACTCTAATAGGATGTTAATACCCCTATGAGCCAGGCTGGCTCCATTCAGTGTTCATCTTAATTAGCTAACATTAACTGTCATTAGGGTTTTATATGGTACAATGCACATTACTTCATAACTTCCACCCAGATCATATGGAGCTAGATCCTAATACATGTTATCAATCATCAACTTCCCGGGCTTTCTTAACACCTAGGCTTTATTTTAAAAGTTAAGGTCAATGTTAAGTGTTATACTTCAGCTGAAAAAGTTTTTAAAAAGATCAATGTTAATTAACAATGTTAATTAAATGTTAATCATGTAAATGAAAGCATTTTTCATTCACTTGCCTAGTAAATTATAGTCAGGTAGTCTCTCATACATTATTCGAGAGGACACAGGAAAATGGTGTCCACTAAGAGGGAACGGGGATGAAAACTGGGTAAAACAAAACAAAAATTTAATATGGAATGTGTGTGTGTGTGTGTGTTTTCATCTGTTTGTTTTTAACATGGGGAACCCACCTTTATTTCCAGAGATTCACTGACTGATACAGGAGAAAGATTTAGAAAAAACAAAGAGGCATGTTTTGAGGTAGTGGGATATTTGGAAGGCCTCTTTTCCAACTCAGCTTAGCTTTGCCTGACAAGATGCAGACCATATACAATTGGTTTCAGTATTTTGAGTTCATGAAGAAGGTATTTTTAAACTGTTTTTAATATTTAAGAGTATGACAAAGCAGCTGGGATCCTTCAACCAGTAAGACCATTAGGAAAGGTTACAATGCTCATCAGATATAAGGCTAGGCACACACACACACACACACACACACACACACACACACACACACACCTTAGAATATAGGGATCTCTTAGGTCACTAAATTAGTTCGACAGACAACAAACTGGGGGCCCGCACATGCTTAAGGATGTAACCAAAATACAGCTATGTAATGGTGGACTCGAAGAGTTGTATGTGTTTTTATCATTTATTTTTATTTCTTTTTTAAAGATTTGATTTATTTATTTGAGAGACAGAGAGCATGAGAGGGGAGAAGGTTGGAGGGAGAGCAGACTCCCCATGGAGCTGGGAGCCCGATGTGGGAATTGATCCTGGGACTCGGGGATCATGACCTGAGCTGGAGGCAGTGGCTTAACCAACTGAGCCACCCAGGCACCCCATGTTTTAACTATTTAGTTTGGGTATATCATCTGAAAAGAGGCTTGCATTTGTCTGCTTATTTAAGAGGACAAGTCCACTTGTCCAGATTGCTCTTCAACCTGACCCATTAGATAGGTGATTATCATGACCTTTATAAACCAATACTAAAATAAGACCAGAACGCATGAAGGGAGCAGTGGATTAACATTGGCCCTTCCCTTCTACAGCCCCACAGCTGCACTACAATCTGTCCCTCCAACCGTGCATTTTCCTCCCTTTTCTTCAATTACCAGAGACACAGAACAACCTTGGTCCATTCTTTTGCTGCCTGAGTTAGAAAGTGTGTTTCTGTTGATTGCAATTCAAGAATCCTAACTGAAGAAATGACCCTCATGTGTCTATCACGTTGGCAGGGAGCAGATTGGCTGAGGCTTGTTCCCAGGGCAACAGCTCTAACTTTATCCCCACCTGTCTATACTGGAAATAAAGGGATCAAGAAGGATGTACTAGATACAGACAAGACAGCTCTGTTCTACTCGACAAAGTAGTTAAGTTCCTCCAGACTTCTGTATTTTGAGCATCATTAGCAAAATGTCACTCACATGACATACATTTGAGACCCAGGTGTGCCACACATTTGTATTTTGTCATCTCTCTCTAGTCACAGCATGATTTGCTGCTTGAGGCTACCATTTCTTTGGTCAGAAACATGGGGATGATGTCCCTCTTCCAAGACATGACCAAGATGAATGATTTCCAAAGGAAAATACTTTAAAGAGAGCATCTTTTTCTTCCTTTGATTAAAATGGATTGTGGAATTTCTCAAGAAAAATGGAAATATCCAAGCCATGTGAGAGATTTTCTCCATTTAGAGGTCCTAATCATCTAGACAGGAAAGGACTACAAGAAACCGCCTCTATTTAAAAGATTTTGGCTTCTTTCCCTCCACATACCTACCTAGCAAACATACATACACTCACACACACACTCTCTCTCTCATACACACACTCACACACATGGATACCAAGAGAAAACTCTTTGTACCTTGGAGGTCTAACTCTTGCCTTTCACATCCAATAACTTCTTTGATCACAATTTCCTCCTGAAACATCTGAGCCTATCTATATCTATTATTAGAAAACAAGTTACTTAAAAGAATCTCTCAGTCTTATAGTAACTTTCAATGCCTTTTTCTTTATAGCCAGAAGCGAATACCATTTAACTTGCCAGACTACTCTTAAAATCAAATCTGAGTCACTATGTTTAGTGGTCAGGAACACCCACTTGTTTATGAGTCTCTTCTCATTCTTCCTAGGTTGACAGAGCAGTTCTAGAATGGAGTCACTTGAAATGTGTTCTTGAAAAGTCAATCCCGGAAGTTGGGATCTTAGGGTAATCTTTGTTTTCAGATATCCACTATCTAGACTGGCGGTAGGATTTTCTGGTCAGTTGACTGAAACACCCAGTCAGTGGGGTTCACATGAGGACCTGACCGGATGCAAGGCTGGACCAGAGGAGGGCCTTGGGGATGTGGGTAACCCGTGGGATTCTTAATGGAATGCCCAGACTCTAGACAGAAAAGAAACCGGAATCCTCTGTTGTACTGGGCACCAGAGAAGTGAGCAAGTGGCAACTTTCTCATTTGGAAATTAGCAACGCGATTTAATAGACTCTGGTACCCGCAGAAGCCTAGGGAACAGAAGACTCCAACATTTTAATTTAATTTTTTCCTTAATAAGTAAATCAAGTCATCATCACAGTGAAACCAGAGGAAAGGACATCTAGGAATCCTGACTTTCATTCATTTAATATGCTTGCTTAATGTAGGCTCACATGGAATCAGAGACACAACAGTCCCAAGCAGCAGTTTCCATAATGTGATTTACTACTTGTGACTGGGGTTTTGAGGTGGAATTACCAGCAACAAATTTATTTTTAAAGGGGCACACTCCTAATTTGTGTTTGGAATTTTGATTCAAAAGTGAGACAGGAGATCGATCACCTTACAAGGAAAGAGGATGAACTCGTTTTGGAAAAGCGAGGCATGAAGCAAACCGGGAAGAATTACCCTGGCCTGCCTGTCTCCCTGCTATAGAAACTAGGAGGTGGTCCCTGCATTCCCCAAGAGAATGGGACCAAAGAAGATGACACTACATGTGTCGCTCTCCAAACAGCTTCCTGGAAACTCTCCTGCTAACATTTATTTTCTCTCTGTAGCGTTTTAACAGCACTTCTTTCTGCATATGAGGCACAGAGGACTTTAGTCTTTAAGTGGCAGCAACTTAAAGCCACGAGTCCAAGCTCCCACAAATAACTTCTACTCCAGAGTGTGCGATGCTTTACCCTAAACATAAAAGCTGAGTGTTTGTTTTGATAACTCTTGAAATAGTTTTTCTACGTTTTTTACTCTAAGTCAGAGAACTTTGGCATTTGACTAATTTACCATGCATTTAAGGCTGGTAGCAATATCAAGAAAGAAATACGATAATCACTTGCCGCCACAAAGTATTCTATATACTGTTCTCTTTGCAGCTCTAGTTCCACATGTGTTGGTTCAATGGAATATTCAATAGACATTTATAGGAAATAAATTGAGAGATGAATGTAAACCATATGGCATCTGGAGGTTTATTTGCAAAGTCCCTGCATCAAAGCTTTCTCCAGATCACACCATATTAGCTATGTTTTTCCAGTCCAGCAGAATCAGGAAGGTAACCACAGACTTCCTTGATGGAAAACACATGAAAAACAGAGCAAATCTTACTATGTAGCTTGAGTTGCTGGTCAAGGAGCATCCCTTAAAATAATTTTATTACCAGTGTTTTCAACACATTGTTTAGAACTGCATTAAAAACACAAAAGAAGTTGATGTTGCTTAGGATTTTCTTCAAAATTGTAGAACACATTTCTATTGATTTGTGCCAATAAAAATTATATCACCTTAGCAGCATTTTATTAAAATCTCAGGACTGTTTCTTTTGGCTTGGGCATGCAAAAATAAATGCCAACTGAAGAGAAATGCTGCATTTAAATATAGCCTATATACAAGTGTACATAAGAATTTTTGCAAATAGCAACAGAGCACACACTCACATATGTAAAGACCACCATACTCAACTTTGGAGAATCACATTATTATAAGTTATAGTTAAAAAACTTTGATTGGACAGAATGAGAAATGGTTCTCAAACTTAATTTATATATAAAAAAATTTCCTCCACCTTGAATGCTCTCTGCTTTGTGCAGTTGGTTACGGCTAGCATTACATCTGATCTCAAATTAATTCTCATGCAGCCTGTTATATAAATCATTATGAAATGTCAAAAGCTTGTACATACATTTTTTTAAGTTTTCACTTACTTTCCAAATAGTTTCCATTTTTCAGTGTCATAGACTTTTCAGCCACTCAGTCAATTTTAATGATTTTTTATCACTCTAAATGTTTCCCTCATTTATACTGCATTTGTGCCTGCCTATGCGCGCACACACACACACACACACGCACACACACACACACGTGTTCTGTTGTCGGATAAAGTGACTTGCACAATGGTAATCTGAAAGTTTTCTCATCCTTTGGTTCAAAACGAATGGTCAAATGAGTGGCACGAAGAAAGAATGAAATGTCACAATTTAAATACGTAACAGCCAAAGATTGCCCTTCATAATAAATACTAAGGATTCAAACAACAGCCTACTAACTCCCTGCCCAGGGCTGCCCAAAGTTTCCCTGCTTAAAACAGTTGCAAAGGAAAATGGTGCCTTGTACTTTTTGGCAATTACTCCATTACCCATCTCAATGAAGTTCTCCTCCCTTTACAGGTTCAGCTTCGAAATTTATGGTAGTAAGTTAATGCCACTCACAACTTAAAAAAAGTGGGGGGGAGTATGTGGGCAACATCACTTAAAAAATATGTGGCTAACTGCTGGAAGCTATTAAAAACCAAATAAACAAAAGAGATTACACTTCAAAGAAATGTCAACAGTTTTTCCTCTCTCAGAACAGACGAGTTTTCTTTACTTATATCCACATCCACATCTGGAAAATGCTTATGGCTTTATACAGCTTTTATGGTAAAATGAATTTATTGAGTTTTAAAATTTTCGTGATGGATTAATGCAATCTTCATAAAAGGTAAACCCACACCCTAGTAAAAATCTGTCTCAACACTGAAGAATGATTTCAATAATAAGGAATAGTCCAATGTTAATTTCAAGGAGCTAAATAATTTTTAAGAAAGCATTTGGTTAACTCAATTTTTAAAAAAATATATTAAATGACATGGAAATGAAAATATAGTATCTTGTTCCTTCTGACCTGTCTTTAGGTTGGTACAATTAATTCTTAAGTTGAGGGGGGAAATAAAAGCAGCAGTGTGCTGAGTTTAACTGAAGTTTAACTGAATATACCTACTCCAATTAACTAACAATAGAATTCAAGAACACACTAAATTTACTGATAGCAAGATTGCCAAGGGAAGATTTCAAAACAGTTAATAGGTTTCTACAGTTCTTCACAAAATTATACAGCATTGCTTTTGTGTATTTAAAAGGTGAGAATTAATTTCTCATACAAAAATATGTAGCCTGTTCCAGATGTCTAAACAATTGACTTCATATGCTACACAATGTTCTCTCGTGGCCCCAACATGACAGCATTCATTTGATGCTGTATTACAATTAACTGGGTAGTAGCTACTTGCTCTCTCTCTATGCTTGCCAAAAAAAAAAAAAAAAAGAAAGAAAGAAAGAAATTTAAAAAAATACCTCATTTGGGATCCAACCAAACATCCACATGTGGACAAGTGACTTAAATTTAATAATTTACAGTTTTGATGGGGAGGGGATTAAAAAAAAAAAGACCTGAAATATGGGAGAAGGTGTCATCTTTCTAAGTCAGGCCAAGAATTAAAAGCGGGTGGAGAACCCAAACCAGAAGAATGTTTAAAATGGAACAACATAATTTGGACATAAAGTAAGTGGTCTGTAGTCAATAAAAAAGAGAAAGAAAAAGAAAAATAAACTCCAAGAAGCCGGCTGCAGAATAGGAAAGTAGATCTATTTTGTTTATTTATAAGTGAGTAGCAAGTAGATTCTTTCGCACTAACTAAAGCAGACAGTAATTATAAACACAGGTTGGTTAAATTCCGTGCACCCTATGAAAGGAAACAAGCTTCTTTCTTTTCCAAACATTGTCATTTGTTTATTGAGCCTCTTTGGGGCTTGGTTTCATTTAAAACCATGTAAGCTTTACCCATCTGTTACCCCCAAACAATGTCAACCTTTTAAAGCCAAACCTGAATACTTATTATACAAAAATTGGCAAGTAACCTAACAGCAATTTTTGAAGTAGCCAGTTAGCATACTGAGTAAAGAATTTGGATTATTTTTGTTCCACTACAGAAAAAACCTACATTATAGAGTAATCATACGGGAAGCAAACAGTCGCCGCCTCAGTAGTTTTGGATAATTAGTTACCTAAATTTTCTGAGATGAATTCAATGTACTTAGACTGAGGAATATTATTGCTTCTATTCTAAAATACCACAATACAATCTTGGTTAACAATGAAATTATAAATATTGGAGTAAAACGTCACTTTAGAAATCATTAGGTTTTATCAGTACAGTACAACCGAGTCTCTCGTTTAAGGAACTGTTTTATTAAAAAAAATGGGGGCCTGTGATATTGCTTATATTAGCTCATGTCAGATATCAGATTTCAAAAAACTTTAACACAGTAGACACTATTAAAACATCATTATTAGAGTTGTCATGCTTGGGTGGTTTGAACTAAAGTGAATTTCATGTATTTGCTGGGAGACAGCAATAATAAATCCTGGAGTCTGCATTTCTAAGCAGTGACCTAGAGTCCTAGGGAACTGGCTTAATGAACAGACAGGACAAATGGAGAAGTATAGTAGTGGGGGAGGGGGCAGGAAGAGGGGTAAAACTTGATTAAAGTTCACTGAGAAATACAGACATGGCACCCAAATTCCCTGAGGCAACCATTCTCAAGAGGACAATTTCTGTCTACTTCCATTTCTGTGTCACTCATGGAATCCACTTGAGCCAAGAGAGGTCAGCAAATCTTGTATTTCCTATACTAATTCCCTGGACGTGGCAGACATAGCTAATTGATCACCGAACTCTCCTTGAGTGTGAATGGGGAGGCAGAGTCTTTTTCATTGCAACACACCAGTCAGCCACTTCCAATCAATCCATCTGCCAGCAGGGTCTTAGACCACACGCCAGTTCTTAACAGACCAAGTTCAGTCTCCCTAACCCTTTTCACACCACTTGGCACAGAGACGGAGCTAAATAAATGTTTGTTCAGGAAATGATTATTTAACTTGCCTCAGATGGAAGAACAGAAGAGTTAGGAGTACTGACCAGTGTCAAATTGGATTCTACTCCTAGCTCAGCCATTTACTAATTCTATGACTTTTGGCCAGGTACTCAGCCAGTTTTTCATTTTTCTCATCTATAAAATATGAGGAATTAATAAATCTGTAAATGTGGAGTGCTGAAAACAGTCTGTGATACGTGGTCATCAATAAATGTTAGATGTTATTATTACTTGCCTCATTATTGTTTATTGATATGCCCTGTCTACATGACCCATTACATGGTGCTTGCTCTGTTCATGTACATACTTAGTACTCCATAAACCTTCTCACAGATGCTAGAGACTCTTTTCTGAAACACAGATCTTAGAATATTTCATTTAAAACCCTGAAGCGATTCCCCATTTTTGATAAAACAAGTCCAAAGCAACCTAAGTCACCTTCCAAAAAGTGAAACCAACTTGTAATTTCCAAGCTGCCTTTGGTTCTCTGACCTTATCCCTTCTCTCTTTCCCTCCATTTCCTGTTACCCTATTTTTGGCCCATGCCTAAATTCTTCCTGCTTCATGAATAGGCTATCAGCTCTCCAGAACTTCACATTCAGTTTCACTTGACTAATTCCCTTCTACCTCACAAGCATGGACTTGTCTTTTGAGACACAATTTAAATGTTACCTCCTCTGTAAAGTATCCCCCAGATCCCTCAATGATCTAATAGCTCCTCAGCACATTTACTTTATCTTCAATACCGCACTTTGGCACTAACTTACGTCAGCTTCTTGCATTGGTCTTTGAGTTTCTATGGTCCTGCTACTATGTACGCCCTTGCACTTAATATGTAGGGATCATTCAAGTATTTGTTGATGAATATATGAATCCAATCCCCCAATAATACATTTTCTAAGGCTCTTTTTCCTTTGCTTTACTGAAATTGTTAAATACTCTTTTCCGGTTTTCAACTTACAAAAATAAGACATGTCTATGGTACAGAAGTTTAACAAAAGCTAATTGTGATTCTCTCATTCCCTGACTACCAATACTAACAAAGTGGTGTATATCCTCATCTTTCTTTTTACTTATGTGAAAAAAATATATATTAAAATCATGTGTACCAGTGGTTGATGATCTTTCTCTTTAAAGGTCTGACTAGCATATATCTTAGACTTAGCTGGTAATATATCATAGCTTCTCTATCACAGCTTCTTAGCTCTTTCCCTGTAGTGAGAAAGCAGTCATAAACAACAATAAACAAACAGGAGGCTACATGCCAAAAACTCAATTTACAAAAATGGGCAACCAGCTGGATGTGGCCTACAGGTCATAGTTTGTTGCCCAGAGATTGAATAGAGGTGTGTGTGTGTGTGTGTGTGTGTGTGTGTGTGTGTGTGTGTGTGTGTTTTATCTGTTCATCTGCTTTTAAACATAGCAGCAATCTATCCAAATTATACTGCAACTTATTATAATCTCTATTGTCTTCCAATATGTTACTAAATTCAATGAGAATTTTTTACTCTACTTTTTTCATTTTTACATAAGACATATATACATAATATATATACACCACAGTTTAAATTAATAGGATATATTGTATATACTGGTGTGTGTGTATGTGTGTATGTGTATTTTCTTTTTGGTGTACTTAGTTTTATGTTTTTTTGCTTGCCATAGTCTTTTTAATACTATCCTATGCATTCTTCTTTACTTTTCTCAATGCTCATCTGTCCATGTATGAAACATGCACCCTATGTATGTCGTTAGCTTTAGTCAAAGGTGACCATATGGTATACCAGTATTTGAAACCTACTCTTTTGGCTCCTAACACTCAGAAGCCCTACCAAGTCAACTGGGAAGAGCACTGATCCATACTTCTTAATGGACACATTACATGGTGTGGTTGTACTGTAAATATTATTAGCCATTCATTGGTTCTAGCTTTTTCCTGCTATGAACAACACTGGAATGCATGTCTTTATACTTAGAGACTTGCATACTGGTGCTTTTATAGCCTTGAGACAGATACCCAGAAGTGGTATTTGTTTGTTTGAACCATAATATACAATTTATTCTTCATGGATGTTATTAGAATTGTATTTCTTCTGGAAATACATGTGATTGCTTTTTTCTGTGTATCTACACAAACAACTGCTACTATCACTTCACGTAAATTTCTTTGACAATCCATTAGGTAAAGTGGTAGCACATTATTTAATCTCAACTTTTGAATACTCATGACCTGGAGTATCTTTTCATGGTTGCTGATCATTCAGATTTGCTCTTCTCAGATGATCCTTATGTTTTATCTCCATTGCTCTTCACTCCAGATGATTTGGACGGACTGTTTTCTTTCTTTTAATCCTGCTATCTGGTCCTTGTGGACACATCCAGATTAGAGAGACCAAGGCACACCTATTTTAACTATTTCTCTTAAGTCCTGAATTCCACAGTATTTTTCTTTTAAGTAGCAATGTGTAATTGCATAGTCGTGGCAAGTTTTAAAGGTGTACTGGCTGGGGTTTCATTCAATGGAAACATAGCAGGTTTACTATGAATAACTGTGTATTTAATGAACACTATTTTGACTTGCACTTGTTTTTTTGTTTTGTTTAACTTTTGCTTTTACTCCTTAACAGACACTATGCTGTATGCTTTAATACAGTATCTCATGTAATACTCACAACAAACCTATTAGGTAGAAGTCCCTTTTAACTACATTTCCTATCCTACCTGAGAGGGTAAACAGTATGCCCACCATTGCCCTGAGAGTCTGATTTACTCCAAAAGCTTAGCTCCTAACACTGTTATCCCATCAAATTTAAGATGTTCAACAGACAGAAAACATGAACATAGGCTAAGTATTTCTTGGATAACGTGGGCATATCCTAAGCTCTATCTAAGATAATTTGTCTGATTACTCTGGGCATTTTATTTGCAAGTAAAATTTTTGTCAATCCAGATCTTAAAAGATTAGACTGTAACTCAGATCTGAAATGTTTGGTTAAGAGTATCAGTAATTGTCAAGAAGCCATCAACTATAGTTAAAAACAAGGGTGTGGTGTGGTGGGGGGAAGGACTAGATTTGGAAGGGGAAAACCTGAATGCTGATCTTGACTGAACCAGCCACTAGCCACATAACCTTAAGCTGTCCTGATTCTTATCCCTCTTATCCTCATCTGTAAAATAGGGCCATGATTTTTTCCAACCCATACCACTGGATTTTCATGAACCCCAACAAGATGACTTATAAGGGAGCCCCCCTCCTTTTTTTCTTCTTTCTTTGCGATTTAACAGTTGCTTATATTTTGCATATTTGCATTCCCTTTTTGATGTTGAATTATAGACATTACATTCTCATTTTCATCTTCAATACATCAGAACATATCTCTTAAAAATAAGGACAATAGGAAGCACTTTTGAAACTCAAAAGATACTTTAAAAAGAAGATACTATTATTACTACTACAAATAATCCATGTTGGAGACTCTGCTTACCCTCCCTGTACAACTGAATTCCACCTGCATCAGAAAGGCACGGTGAAGGGCAAGGTCGTGCTCCAACGCTGCCTATGAGCTTCAGGAAAAAAAAAATCCACGGGGTGGCTCAGTTGGTTAAGCGACCGCCTTCGGCTCAGGTCACGATCCCAGAGACCCGGGATCGAGCCCCACATCGGGCTCCCTGCTCGGCGGGAAGCCTGCTTCTCCCTCTCTCACTCCCCCTGCTTGCGTTCCCTCTCTGGCTGTGTTTCTATCTGTCAAATAAATAAAATCTTAAAAAAAAACCCACGGTATTTATATAATAACCACCTATTCTTTTCATCTAATGGCTGTAAAAAGAGAATCCCTCTCAATTATATTTTTGAAGCAGAGCACCATATTAAAAGCGGGACACCACTCAATAATTCAAGTTAATATGCATTTCTGTCTGTCCTTGCAAACACAGCTGAGGGAATTTGAAGTAAGCAGAAGTAAACGTTCTGCCACTTACAACATGAATAAATGAAATAAAATGTACACTCCTGGATCTTAGTACTTCTAGTACTTCCACATCTTTGAAACTGCCCTGGGTAAGCCCACAGCACCTAGGGACAGCCCTATGCTCCCTGGAGGAGCTCAACAAACATTTCTTGATGAAGATAAACACCTGCTGTATTTAAATATGAGATGAAGTCAGAGCATAAATGAATCTAAGAATAAACTGGGTGTGTATATGCACACAGCTACTATTAGCATTATGGGAAATTACATTCCTGCTATTATTATGATTATCATTCTAATGACAAAGGACTACACACTGAGCAAGAGAAAATTATAAAGAAGAAAGGAATAAATCAGTTAAGGAGGAGAGTGAGTTTAAAACACACATATGCCCAACGGCCCCAAATAAAGCAAAAGCGCTTGGTTTCTCTCATACCAGGGGTGTGAATAATGATGAACCTCATGAGACCACCAGAAGAAACAGCTTGAATCTGTGGGGAGACTAGTCCTTATTCTTTCCCTGTCTCACCCAAATGCCTTTGTACAACATTTTCTATTTAACAGACACTTTGATGATTTAGTGTGTGTGTGTGTGTGTGTGTGCGCGCGCGCGTGTGGTATACTCATATCAATAATGACTATAATCAGATTGATCAAATGTTAGCCATTATAGAGAAGCATTCTTTGTTCCCCCCCTCAATGTAGAGAAGCATTCCTGTCTTGCATTGGCAGACAAGAACAGAAAACATGGAGTGAAAAGTTGCTGGTCCCAAAAATTGAACTTAGAAAATAAATTGATTTTCTAGAATGAGGATAGACTTCACTTAGGAACTCCACTGTTCAGACTGGAGTTTGAATCAATTAGCCAATTTTCTCACCCTGAGCAGTCATTGTTTTAACAGATAATCTTTTTTCCCAAAAACATATTTCCCAGGAGTGCCGTGCATTGAGAATAGAACTCTATGGAGGATGCTATGTAATTTCCAGGATGTTGGTATTTACTTATAAGCATGCAGGGCAAACATTCCAAGTCCAATCCAGGGAGGGATCTACCTAGAATATTGCATCACAATTTGACCTTTCCTAGAGAAGATGGCTCTTTGTAGGAGTGACAATCACTTATAAATACTACTTGAAAAGGAAAAACCACAGAATTACCTGTTTTCTTGCAACTGAAATGGCCCATCAGTCAATGAGGACTGTACTTCCAGAAATAACTTCTCAGGGTGGAAACCTGACAGGATTTTGCAGGCGTCTACTTCTTCAGATCTGCTCCGCCCCTTCTGTATTAGGATGGGCAGGCGAAAACAAACAAAGCACCAGCTCAGCACAAAGAACTTAATAGGAACTAATGCTTGGGATAAGAAAACAGACAGGGGTACTGGGAAATCTAGGGCCTCTTATTTTTAAATGCCCAAATGTTTACCAGCTGACCTTCCCCTTTACTGCGGTCCTGGAAGCAAGGTGCACACAATAAAGTTCAAACCAATCAACTGCTTTCAGCTGTTCTTGTGCAATGAATTTTTAAACATTTGGTCATTAAGCCCAATATATATGCAGGTCAGTTTTTGAACAGGATGGGAACAGTTTGGGAGCAGATGCCATGGTACTGCCTGGTGGAAAGGGGATAGTAAAGAAGCACAGAGGGTATCTATATAGCTTCAACCATCAGGTGCAATTTCTCCCAGTTCTTTTGCCTTCTAACCACCTCTATACATTGCTTCAATGATCAGGAATAGTTATTAACTTCTGTTGTCACTTCTTCGCATTAATTGAATGGCAGCCTCAAGACCATAAAGAGAAGATCCTGGGTTAGTTTTCTCTTAAACTGGAGCCTCCATGAATAGTCTGAAGGTGATGTAGCTGAGAACTGGCCTCGTGTTGGTGAATGGCATACTGATTTGTTAGTTTCTGAGCAGTCTGTGCGAGATTCTTCAACTCATTTTTGAACATCAATGAGCTGAAAGCTTTCAGTGGTAAAGAATTTAAATCACTTAACCATTTCCCTTTGCTACATTCTGGCGGCCATATGTATGGGGGTGGCTTTAATGCTGATATCCTGGGGGTCAAATACAAGATTGTATCGAAGATGTGAAAATAATAAGACACAGTATCCTACAAATCAGTTTACGAGGTTATCTTCGTTAGCTCAGACCAGCAACCTAGTTCAAGCAATCCCATTCCTCAGAAGGAACTTCGAACAACAACTCATCAAATTTTACAGTAGATGCTGCCCTCTTCTCCCCACTCCCCCAAACAAGACAGGAGGGGAAGCTGCCGGAGTTCATGTTTTAGATTAGGACCCACATAAAATCTCATCTAGGAGTTCCCCTAACAAATAAAACTCCAGTGTGGCCAGGTATGTTTGGATGGTGGAAAACCAACCAACCACACCTTGCTGATAAAATAGAGAAAGTAGTGGTGGGGAGAGGCAGTCACCAGCTTTACAGGGCACAGATGATGGTGTACAGGGGCTTTTGTGTGACTTCAGCAGCTGGCAGTTTGGTTTAAAGATTATTTGAATAGCCAGTAATCTCAATACTATCAAAATTGTAACAAAGCGATAAAGTCAGGGTGTCAAACCCTCCCCCCTTTCTTGTGGTAGTAAATATCTGAACTACTTACACAGTGTCAGAGGCACAGAAGATTTTTCATAGATATTTTTTTCAAAGATTTTTGAATTTATTTGAGAGAGAGAGAACACAAGAGAGAGGGGGAGGGTCAGAGGGAGAAGCAGGCTCCCCATTAAGCGGGGAGCCTGATGCAAGCCTCGATCCAGGGACTCCAGGATCATGAAGTGAGCTGAAGGGAGACGCACCCAGGGGCCCTCATAAATAGTATTTAATCAACACAAGTATCATGTCTAGCATTCAGTCTTAAAAGTATTCAACCCTGAAGATTTTTATCAGGACCTGTGAACATGTTTTACTAGAGGAAAATCATTATTGGTTGATGCCTTAGAATAACTATGGGAAAGGAGAGAATTGTCTAGATTTTAAGTGACCAAATATCTAAAAATAGTTGAAATAGTGATAATAAATAGAGAAATTTATATGTACTTGAATAGCAAAGTTTGCTCTGTAAATTCAAGGAGAACTGGTAAACCAGTAGCCTTATGACAATCTACTTTAGATACAAGAAGGTTCATTTTGAATTTCAAAATTGAGAAGCCAATAAAATAAAAAGTCCATAGACAAAAACATTGAGGGCATCTCTGACTTTTTCTTCAAACAGAAATCTATACGAATGAGAAAAGTAAGAGTCCTCTGATCAGAAAAGAGAAGTTTCAGATTTAACACCTAAAATTTTAAGGAATGAGGCTATACAATTGTTCTCCCTCTACATATCCAGAGTATGTTGCAATTCATACAGTTAGAAAGAAGGGAATGAGCAAGAGAAGGCAACAGAATGAACAAGGGTGAATTTTAAGGGTTTTTGCTAGAATTTAATAAATACGAGGAGATAAACTGAGAAAAATCATCAGGCCGGCTCACTTTTCCTCATAATAAAAATATTTCCCCCAAATCATTGCTCTGTTTCTGACAAAATTTTAAATAAGCAAATATGACTCATTTGAATAGCTATTATCTGACAAATGCATTTCAAAAATCAAAATACACAGATTTAATAAAAAAAAATCTTGTGCCATACCACCAAGAAAGTTTATTTTTGATAGCCGCTTTTATGTGTCACAAGAAACAATGGTTTGTGCTCCCTCTGTTGGCTTTTCAGCAGCAGTTAATTCATAAATCCCATTCCTGGAGGGACCCTGCCCTGGCTGGACATGCTGCAGGAGTGACAAGGGACAAGATGTGTCCTTAACTGAACTTTATGTTCCCCTTAAACACAAAGTCATTCTAAATTTGATTTCTAGCAAATAATGCAGAAAGCAGAAGATATCTGGTAATAGGATAGAGCCATATCAGAACAAAAAATGACTATGGTTGCCCCTAAAATATCAGGTCAGATTTAAAAAATAAATATATAAAACATAGTTCTTTTCACTATTTGAGTCAGTGAAGAAACATCTTCAGGGAATCATTTTCTGTTTATTTTCTTAATTGTTTTTGTCCCTGTAAGTGATATAAGCTTAACATCATTAAAAGAGAGTACTAAAATGGGAACCTATTCATTTCCACATTCTGGTCAGGGTGACTTAAAGTCGGAAAAAAATAACCACTAGAGTTACACTTAATTTAACTTATCTTGTGGTCAAAAGAAAAAAAGGATGCTTGAGACCAAAATTATTACATGTATTTGGCTACCATTCACCTTCTTGTAGCCTGGGAAGAGCCTCCTGAGTATCTTAATTTACAGAAAAAACCTTTTTATGATGAGGGCTAGTCCCTAAGCTGTTTTTTTTTTTTTTTTTTCCTTCTAGCTATTGTCTTATTGTAGTGTCTTAGGCTCTAAAAGCTACAATGTTAACTCTGAGAATTTCAGAACTCAAGTGTGTCAATACTTTAGGCTCACTATCTGTGGGTTAAATGATCTGGTTGTACAGTATCTTGAAAACCTTATCTGCCTTCCTTGAGATCTTCTCTATGCTTGATATGTGGATTCTTTTTTGAAGATGCACAAACAGTAATCATAGACACTACTAGCTGAGCATTTGCTATGTGCCAGACATCATGCTAAGCACCATGTGGCCATTATCCTTTCGTCTTCAGAACAATCCTTCAGGGATTATCAGAGACATTATTACCTCGCTCATTTGGCAGGAGAGGACTCTGGAAGTGAGAGAGATCAAATACCTTGCCTAAAGTTACAAAGTCGGGTGAGAAACAGACCTGTGCTTCCAACCCAGGAAACGTGATACCAGATCCTGGTTCAGAGAACAGCGCTTCCCTAGTCTTTAGTGATCACAGGAAACTGAATCACCTGGGGATGTAGTTGGAATTGGGCTTGTCTGGGAAGGACAAGGGCGGGACCTGGGATTTTGCATTTCTAAGGAGCTCCGAGGTTTGCTGCTGCAGCTGCCAAGGCCGCCCCTGGGTGCCACTGAAAAGATGAAGCCATCGCCCAAGAAATTCTTATTCACCAGGCACTGGGAGGGGCTGGGAAGAAGACTGAACCCCAACAGCCCCAGGTGATTGTTATAATAACGTAAATTTGCAAAAAACAGAGTTCTATTGCAGTTTCAACTTGTGGCACGCTTACCCCAGTGTATAGTGTTCTACAGCAAGGCGACTCCTGATAGAATATACTTTCTTACTCAAACTACAGTAAGACCTTCTATTTTTCTAAGAATACACCTCCCATAGAGGAAACCCCTCTTTCTGCTTTTCTTTTTAAAAATAAAGATTTCCTTTTAGATAGTTTTTGGTGAGAATTTCTTTGAACTGTGCCAGTTTCCCAGAGTAGTGCCTCGTGTGGCAATTGGACATGTGGTGTTTTTTATTTTCGGTGTCGATGTGGTGTGTTTCTCAAAATGCTGACTACTGACCACACATCCACTTCACCTGGCTTACTGGTGGATTTCAACCGGTAGTGGTGACATTGCAATTAAGCGAATGGTCTATGCGAGATGTTTGTATGTGTTCGCTGCTCTATCTGAGCGAGAACCATCCGAACAGAAACCAGGTCAGAGAATCGTTTGTAGAGGCATCAGCTGAGCCAAGAAGTTAGGAAATGCTTGCCTGGCTTCTCCACCTGCAAGCTCTGTCTGAGTATATATCCAGGGCAAAGCAGGTGCTGACCTCTCAGCTCTCAGAAACTTCCAGTTTTGTGTGCTCTTCTGATCCTAACTTTGGGCTGGGTGACATTAAGTAACTTCGCCTCTTGCTGGGACGTGCATAAATCCAACTTCACTGCAAAGAGGTCACTGCAGGCAATGTGGAGACAGATCAAATGCTCCTTTTGAAAACAATTTAAATGTCTATTCACTATAAAAAGAAAACAGCGCTCCCCCCTTTTCCCCCCAACGCATCCATGACTATGAGGCTTATTCTCAGTGACTAGAAAATTGGATACTTTGGAATGTTCTACTCACTCCTGACATTCAGCAAACATTCCAAAATATTTTAGACATACAATAAGTATATAGAGTAATATGGCAAATACAAGAATATATACCACCTGGGTTAGGAAATAAAACATCAGTACACTCAAAATCCCTCCCCTAGATCATTCGCCCTGTCCCTCCTTGATAAACACTAGCATGCGGAATTGATATTTATCATTTTCTTATATGCCTTGAAGCTATTATTAGAGATGTACAGACAAGAAATAAATAATGTTGTTTTGGAGGTTTTTGAACTTTATATATATATAGCGATCATACTTTATGTACTCTTCTGCAATTTGCTTTTATCACACAATATACTTTTATGTTAAGTATGGCTCTAGCTCATTTATTTTCATGCTCTATCATATTGTATGATATTAATATACCACAATTCATAAACCCATTCTCTTGCTGATGGACATTTGTATTGTTTCCATTTTTAAATCTTTGGAACAAGATTGCCATGGATATTCTTCAAACTCCTGTTGCAAATGTACAGCGGTTTTCTTGGACACAGTATCTATTTTACGAGATGTTGACTTTGCTTCTCTGTTCCATGTGGGAGCCGCTTACTGCATGTGGATACCGACCCCTTAAAATGTGGCTAGCCTGAACTGAGTCGTACTGTACGTGTAAATACACAATGTTTTCAGAGAAAGTGTGAAATAAAGAATGTAAAACATCTCATTGATAATTTCTTTAGATTGATTATATGTTGACATGATAACATTTAGGATGAATTGGTTGATATGAAATATACTACGAAAATTCAGTTTACCTGTTTCTCTTTACTTTTAAATGTGCCTTCTGAAATGTAGGACTCGTATCTGTGGGCCACATTTTCTTTTTATTGGTCAGTGCTGACTCAGATCATCTTCAAGGTATTTATGACAATTTAGTCTCCCACCAGTGCCCTGTAAGAATGCTCTCATACTCTTCCTAATCCATAGTATAGTTACACCCTATTTTTGCTACGTTAGCTGTGACGTAAATCTTTGTGGTACGATTTTTCATTTAACCCATTACTTATGAGGTTGATAATCATACACATGTCTGTTCTGGTTTTTGCACTGATGTCTCTTGACTATTCTTCTATTGGGCTGTTATTTTCTGATTGATTTGAGGATTTCTTTATGTTCTCCCAGAGCATGTCTTAAAAACATTTTTTTTTTCATGGTCTCTTTTGATGTATAGAAATATTTAATTTAATGCACCCATTTATTGACTTGTAGAATTTGAAATTCTCAGTAAACAACATCTTGAAATGTTTTAAGAGGGGCAAGGAATTTTATATCTGTTTTAATAACTGCTCTATCCCCAGCATCTAAAACAGGGCCTGGTCTGAATGTGCATTCAACAAATATTTGTTGAATGAAGCGATGCCATTTTCTGTGGGTTTCTGGGGTTCCTGTTATGCCTTTGTCACCAGTTTCTTTGCCCAGGATCTAGCCTCTCTTTCCTGGTTAGCTTAAGGTACCTTGCTTTCAGGCCATCTGAAGCTCAGCAGCATCAGATCTTTAACTCTCCTGATACTTTGTATTTAACGGTGTTTTTCCAAGTATTCTGCTGGCAATAGCTGTTCCAGAAGATGTTAAAAAGTTTACGTGAAAACAGATTATCATAGACAAATAGGGCTTGTGAACAAAGTTGGGTGATCTCTGATGTTACAGGACTGTGGAACTTTGATATGCTAATATAATTGTGAATCTCTAGGAGGGGGTGGATATGGCTTATGGCATTTCCCAAACCTATTTTACCAGAAGCATGCTTGTTTAAAAGAAAAAAAAATGCTGTTGTGCATCTCTGGCTCCAAAGAATATACTTTTAAAAAAGCCATCGGTGGACCCATAGAAGAGGGCTGAATTAACCCCAAGACTGTAATCCATACAAAGCCACATGCTGAATGTGGTCAGTATTTTGGGACCATCAAGTTTTGAAACTCACACGCGTTTAACTCAAATGCCTGAAGTTTTCAGTATGGGTTGTTTTCTTAATATTTTTAAATCCCTCCTCCTTCCAAATATCTGAATAAACATATCACCCACATTAGGGACTGTTCTTGAAATTCACATAATAAATAGAACATCCTAAAATTTAGCTTTTTTTTTAAAGTTAGAATATTTTTGAAATAAATGCTTTCTAAAATGAAATATTTCTGTACCCATTGAGATTTCTCTTACACAACAACTTAGGATAGAAAAACATTCTTAGTCCTTTTTTGTATTCTCTTTTATTTTAAATTTAGCATTTGTATTGAGAAAATATGTTCTCTTTTAACACTATACGAATTAGTTCTGTGAGCATTAGGACTTGGTGTAGGATAGGCAGAAAAGCATGTTATGTGTTGGCAAACAGTGGGAAAAAAGTGTTAAGTTTTTAAAATTCTCTTTCATTTGTTTCTGATTTCAGACTGCTAACTCTTTTGATTTGGGTGTGGAGTGGGGAGAGTTAGAGATGATATGATTAAAAAAAACCCAAAACTGATCCATAAGAAGAGATATCAAGTTGGTAAGCTAGTTTGGAAGATAAGTTGGTAATATTTAAGAAAACTAAAAATGTACATTTTTTAGGTCTAATCTTTCCATTTCAGGGCATCTAACCTGGAGAAAAAAAGAAATCATTGATAAATATTTGGGAATGTATTAAAAACTCACATCGAAATATTATTTGTAAAAGTGAAAAATAGAAAAAACTTATAGGCTACTTAAACATTGATTCTGACATATAGAATAACGCAGAGTAGTTCAAAAGAATCATAATTCTATCTGAGAATATGGAAAGATCTCCAAGATATATTTTGAATAGAAAAAGCAAGCTCTAGAACAAAGCATATAAAATAATCCCATTTTGTTTTAAAGACAGAAAAACTAAAACAAAAACAAAGACACAAAAGCGGTGTATTTCTACAGACATAGGCTCTAATTGTAGTAAATACATACATTGTGAAAAACAAAAAAACAAACCACCACAGTAGTTATATCTGGTGAGGGTACCTGAATTGCAAAAGATGGTCAAGGGAGATACAACAATGACTTCTTCTTGTATTGCTTATGTAATTACACATTAATGGATAAAATTTAAATGAAAACCTTCTTTAAGTTTCTCTTTCACCTTTTATGCATTTAACTGTATCGCAGCTTAAATTTTGTAAAAACAACTCATGTTACTGATCTTTGTGATCTAAAAAAAAGGCATAACTGATAATATTCTATTTACAACCATTTGAATTTGTATCCTCATATTATTTTAAGGACTATTTCTTGAAGATAAGGGACAGAAATGAGGGAAGAAATGGAGAAAAGCCTTTTTCTCAATGAGATAGCAAGAGCAGCTTTTGAAGATTCTCCACTTGACAAGGTTTCGGCAGGACAGGACATGTAGAAACATATTTGCCAACAACAAAGCCAGCTCTGACTTTTAGAAACAGAGACGAATAAAAGCCGCTCTGAGTGAAATTCTTTTGAAGACTACCTATGCTGTCCATTGTCGACATTCTTCCTCTGGAAGGGAATCAGCAAATATATATGCGGTGACTGCATCCCCAAACTGGGCACGAGATTAAAAACATGCCAAAGCAAAGCCACTAGATGCATGCCAAGATCCGAATATCTTGGGCTATAAAAACAGGTAGAGAGGTCCGCTCAGTTGAAACCTGCAATTGGGTATTAGGGAGAGCAGAGAGGTGTTCTGGGGGAATTTATGAACCTATTTGAACATCATAAGTTTGAAATTTCCAGACGAAATTGAGCCTTCTACGGTTCCATTTATCACACTTTCCATTTCAGGCTGGCTGAGATGGAGGGAGTTTAAGTGATAGCTTGTGCACCCTCGCCCCCAGGCCACCGGATGAAATTGTGGAGCCGAGCCTGCCTGGCACGCAGGAGGCAGATGATGGGAAGGGAACTAGCAGCGGGAGGTGTGGTGGTAGCACCAAGTGGGAGGAGTGCTCCATGGGAGGGGAAGAAGGGGTCTCCTAGGAAGACCTGAGGACGAGCACGTGAAGACGACTTGCAAGGGAGGCCTCGTGCCAAGAGATGGATAAAATAGGATGAAGTAGAAAGGCAGGGAGGAAAAACAAAACTGCCTAGCTGTTCAAGTAGGGCCCTTGGAATAAAGGTGGATGTCGATTTAGAAAAGTAATCAGTAAGAAAACCCTGAACAACAAAAGAAACACAGAAAGGTGCTGCCTGCAGGAAGGAAACTGTTGTATTTTTATTACCGCTTTTAGAACGGAGAGCAGTGTAAAGGTGGGTGGAATTATTTCAGCATCTCCCAGTGTGTGGATACTTGCTTCACTGTGGCCAGGATGTTTGCTTGGCCACCTATCAGCTCTTATTTCCTTAGAAAGTTGGAGACTTAACTTATCCATTCCCATCAGATGTGTGGAAACCATTCCTGGATACAGATGTAGCTCTCTGTGCCTCACTGGGCAAGAAAAAGTGACAAAAAGCAAAAAGTTCCAGTGTAGCCATTCCCAGCATCTTCTCCCCTTCTGTTTTATTTCAGGCTACTGTTTCTTTCTTCACTTTGAGTTTCTGTTAAAAACACTAAATATTTTTGGTCCATTTTTATTGGATTTTTTAAGACCCATCTTCCCGCTCCCCCGCCCCCAAAGAATGACCTTTGGGAAGAACAGATCATGGACTCCTAGAAATTGGAAACTGGCTTGGGTTAATCCAAGGCATGTTTTTTTTGAGGGGGGTCAATTGAGACACATCAGTAGGACCAGTTTGTTTTGGAATCACATTTAGTAGAATTTTTTTTTTTTTTAAGCCATGAGTAAGTCTGTGTTTTTCATAAAAGCAAAAAGCAGATTTTGCCAACGAAAGAGGTCACTTATCTATCAAACGAAAGTGTTGTGCATAAAAACAATATGATGCTTTACCTAAAGAAAACTAGTCTTGAATTAATGACAGCAAATTCTGACTATACACACCTTTTCTACTTATTGGTGGTAAAAAAATTTGCCCTGGAAATAAAATGTAGTGCTTTCTCCTCACAGACTCACAAAGACATCAGTCATTCTGTGAAATGAAAGTTGATACTTTGATAAGCAATTAACATGTGCTTCTTTCAGACAGAGCCAAATGTTTCATTAGATTTTTAGATAACGGCATTTCAAGCCTTTCATCGAAACACACATGTAGCGTATTAGAAAAGGTCCCATTTGAAGCTATTGCTGAGATTACAAAGGAAAACCTCTCTCTCTCCGGCAAAGCCCAACAATAGGTCTTTTTCACGTGAGCTTTTGCAGTGAGACTCCAGGCCACAGTCAACAACAACCAATGTCTCCCGAGACGGCCCAAGTTTAAGTGATATCTGTTGGTTCAGGTGGTCACGCAGAGCTGTGAGTTGTTTTCAAGTGCATCAGACAGAATGCAGGCTACCGAGGAAGTGAAAAGAGAAACTGGTTCAAGAGTGCAATTGATTTGAAACTTAACAATTTGAGCCACTTTGTAGACTGTGGCTAACCCATTGTTCTCTGAAATTCAGAGGGGGAGACAATAAAATGAGATGTTCCTTTGGAATGGAGTGTGCTGATCCAGCACTTCCCTTGGCTCCCTACCAAGAGCACAAAATCTGGGCTTTAAAAATGTAAGAGGCAATACTCTGATTGGACAGAATGCCATAAGATACGCCGATGGCTTACACTTCACTTGGGATCGACTGGAAAATGTGTGTTGGAAATCTCTTTCACAACTACAGAATTTCACTTCCAATGCAAAAATATCTTGCACGCTAAAAGAGAAGTAACACCACTCCAGAGAAAAGCATTGGCTGTCTCCCAGATTAATATGGGGTTATGGTCCATGATTGGGTTAGATGAGGTAAAAATTTCCCACCACTCTTCCAGATATACAGGAAATTGTTGTGCTTGAAATAGATTTGGACTAAGTAACTAATTAAAAGAATTTGGATCAAGAAATGTGACATGGAATGTGATGTGGATATTTCCAGTTCTTATTCAGGAAACCTTATTGCAAAAAGGTTGAAAGATAATTGAGAAAATAATTTATATGGTGGTGAGAGTTATTTGTGTGAAGATAAAATACAGAGTCCTTTTCATTGAGATGGAGAAGCTGCCAAATAGCTCTTGGTGATAATTCTATGCACAAAATTTTCATAGTGGGCTTCAGTACCTTGACAGATGAAAGCTTTTGCTCAGTTTAAAGTTGGAAAAGAGATTTGAGTCTCCACCAAGGATAATGTGTTAAGCTTGGTAATTAAAGACTGTTTTTCATAAATAATGCCAAAAGCACATTGGGAACAGTGGGCTCATATATTACTGTACTTTAAAGAAATCAGGGACCTAATAACATTCTTGATAGTATCACACACACGTGCACACACACACACACACACACACACACACACACACACATGCATGTACCCATCAACGTCAGGACATGAAATGATATGACCTATTTTTTCTAATCAAACATAATTAAATATTAATAAAGGAAAGTATGCCTGTAAATAATGACAGATTTTAAGAATTTAATAAAAACTTTCAGTTATATAGTCCACTGCTACTCAAAGTAGGGTCCATGGTCTGGTCCTGGTCCAGGACCAGACCACCTTAAGCTAAACAGTACAGAAAATGAGACTAAGCATTTCAAAACCATTATAGCAATAAGGCAATGACTGTTGAGTGTCACCATTTTAAAATGAGCTTGTATTTTCTATTTCCATATTATTCCAATTTTCTATTTCAACTTCATTGTATTTTATAAATGCATTGGTCCACAATGTTAAAAAAAATTATCCTTCAGACAATTTGAAAAACACAGACATGAATCATGAATTATATTTTTTCAGAATTTCAATGCTATTACTTGAATTCATGTTATCTTTGTGTTTTAAAAAGGTTTAAGATCTAACCTCCATGTAAGGAGGAAAACCAGACACATACATTGAATCTGGCCAGTGTTGTCCTTACTGACCCAATCTTTCGCTACTCTCCCCTTCATTTATTCAACTCTAACACCATGCCCTTCTTTCCATTCCTCATGCACACCAAGATCCTTCCTGACTTGGAGTCTTTGTGCTGACTCTTCCCTGGAATGCGTTTCCTTCTTTTCCTCCAGAAGTTTTATCTTTGTTCTGTATACCACAGCTTAAATGTCACCTCTTGAGGCTGAGCCTTCCCTAACTAACTCTAAGTGACAAATAAAGACCCTCCCAGGCACCCTTAATTGTTCTCTCAATGCCACTCATGACTACTACATATTTTTCAATTATTTATTATGTGTTTTTTCATACTAGATGTTTAACTCAATAAGAGCAGGAAACTTGCTCTTTTTCTTTTTTCATTGCTGTGTGCCTAAAGCCTAGAGCAATGTATAACACGTTGGCATATTGGTTCATCAAAGAACAGAATATCTGAATATCTATATTCCCTTGATAAAGTATAGGCCCCTCAAGGATAAGTGTTATTTTATTCATTTATGTATTGTTAACATTTTTGCACAGTGCCTAGTACAGAGGAACTGCATGAAAAATGTCTTTTGAAGAAATTTATGAATAAAATTCCTAATGGGTCCATCCAGCTGGGTGTCACATGGGCAATAAGACTGTCTTTGCCACTAAACTCATCACCTTCCTCTGTAGGCTTCAACTTTGATCACCATTCACTGAAGCTCCCAAGCAAGGAAACGGTGCCATACTTGATTCTGTCTCACTCTCATTCCTGATCAACAGATGAAAGAAAAATGAAGCTGATTTCAAATTCCAGTATTTCATTTACCTTTGACTATATTCTTATTTTTGTTCTTGAGATCTTTCCTTTCTTTCTTTTCTTTCCTTTCTCTCCTTTCCTCCCTCCCTCCATTTCTCATTTCTTCCTTCCTTCCTTCCCTCCTTTCTTCCTTCCTTCCTTCCTACCTTTCTTTTTTTGGTTCTTTTTTCTTTCCTTTTTTTTTTTTCTTTTTGACGTAGGCAGATTTATGATTGTTTTTTCTTTATGCCTTGTGATTTTTATGTCTTGTTTAGAAAATTCTATATATTTAATAGTCCTCTGTATTTACTGCAGTGGACACTATAGCTAGTGATGTCAATTTTTCATATCTATCTTCATGCCCAATTCCACACTTCTGTGTGCTTTGCTTCTAAGCCTCTTCCTCAGAGAACTGCCCTGGGGCTTATGGAGACACTTCCACTCCATGTTCAGAAAGCCAGTAGTACCTGGAACTTCCTTTCTTGCTGTGGGCTGTATGGAGCCAACCACCACCTTCTACGGGACCAGGAGAGCCCAACCCCCCTGCCTCGATGTAGAATAAACTCTGAGGGGTAGTTTATTCTCCAGAGGTCCCCAAGGGATCAGGCTGAGGCTGAGACTTCACCTGAGGCTGGTTTTACTTCCATATTTCCCTAAAAGAAGCTGAATGTATTAAGGCATTACCACCACACAGTTACTTCTTCCTCTACCCAACACTGTATAAACAGAATTGCTTTTAATATTTCTGGAGAATATAAACACTGCGGTGGAAGGAACCAAATGATAAAGTGTAAGTCGAAGCTTCCCACATATCCATGTTACATCAGACAACTCATGAGAGCCTCTGGAAGCATGAGAGAGAGTGTCAGCTGCTGTTGGCAGGGCAGGTGGATTTCAGGAAAGAAAAAATAGTGTCTGGACAATGGGTTTGTCCTATGGAGTTAAACGGGAGAACTGAAATCAAAGGAAAATACCCCATAATATGCTATGAACACAAAGGGAAGCTTATAACGCACATATGTATCTTCTTTACCTATCTTAGATAAGATCTGACTCTGCAAACGGAGATGTATTTTACACAAGAAATAGAATCTGTAGTCAGTGCAAGTGGTACATGCTGTTAAAATAGAAATAATAAAACACTAAGTCACACTCATTGTGGGGAGATGATGATCCCTATGAAAAGCACAGAAGAACTGAAACCTGCAAATGGAACAACAGATTCATGTTTCTCATCCAACGTTCGGGCTAGGAGAGAAGCATATTGAGCGGATGGTAAGCAAACTAGTGACATTTTTAAAGTTGTTACTTTTCTCTTCATACTTTGTTTTACTCTTGTTAACATTCCTCTCTTTATGAAACAATACTGGCTACCTTTAAGAGGATTACATGTTTCTATGCTATTATACTACATTAGTACATCAAGGTGATTCCTCTGCAAAAAAATCAAACGGGTTGGAGGAATGGTTGGGGAACGTCAAGTACTGGCCATGGAGTTCATGGGAGCAATTTCAGCAGAGAAAGTTCTTCATGTGCCCACCAGACTCACCCTCCTTTGGAGGGTTATTAAAACAACCATGAAGGGAATAAAAGTTTTTCATTGTTCAGTGACTGCAAGGTCTACAGTCTCTTGTTAATTAGAGGAACCCATTTAATTAATTTTTTAATTAAGAATTTTTAGCAATGGAAAAAACTTGCACACATACAGGAAATGGATAATTATTTTAGCATTTGGTGGCCTTTTATTAAATATTCTGAAAAATATAAACTCCGTAGGTGCCAAATTTTGCAACATGATCTTCTCTTCAGTCTGTTACTATACAGAAGTAAGCAGCTGAGGGGAAAGAAAAGCGAAGTTTCTCTGCTCAGAAGAAAGATGGCGTTTATTTATCTGGTCTCCTCTGCTGCTCCTCTCATTGCTATTTTGGAAAGATTATACTTGTAAAAAGTTTACTCATGGTATAATCTTAGATTAGACTTGTTAATAGATGCCCTTTTAAAGAAGGGTACAAATGAATAAACTAGATGAAAATAAAAACACAATGTCTGTTAATCTTGATCAGAAACAATACCTTCTGTACCAGAGATTAAAATTTCATCAGCTATATATTTGTCTAGAAACTCGGGGGTTATTTTTGTTTTTTTGTAACAGAGGATAAAAATACACAAAAATGATTACTGGACAGGAAACCCAATATAAAGTCCTATTATTGGAAGGAAAAGCAGAATTTGTTATTCGCTTCTAGCCAAACCTGGGAACATGAAAAAGATGCAGACTATAGGCATCAAATATAATGAGACTGGCTGCTGGATTTGGAAGCTCAGGTTGGTCTAACCTTGTCCCTTACTAAAAGTGTGAGCTCGGGCCAGAAATTTAATGCACTGTCTGTAGAAGGGGGATGCTATGCTCATGAACTTGTGTTTAAAGAAGTGATACGTGCTAAGCACTTGGTAGTATATGACACCATATACACTTAATATAGACGAATTATTGTCAGTGGTATCACCTGAGACAACTTTCTTGGTCAGCTACCTCCCCACTATTATAATAAGAAGACTGAGCAAGATCCAGGTTTCCCAAAGAACAGGATGCAAACCACTGGTATTAAAATCAAGACCACGTGAAGTATTACAGTACACAATACTGAATGAACTTGAGTATCAATATGAAAGTGATCTTCCCATTGCAAATCTCATCCAAGTTTTCTCATTAAGTCGAAAAGAACATTGCTCAGTGCTAGAATGACAGAAGCCAGTCCTCATTACGTGAAAGGAAAAACAAGCCGCACTCCTTTGACACGGATATGATTTTGGAACCACACTTTAATTTGTGTCACATTGATTTGTTTTTTAAGGTTTTACCTATTCACAGAGAGAGATCACAAGCAGGCATAGAGGCAGGCAGAGAGAGCAGAGGAAGCAGGCTCCCCGCCGAGCAGAGAGCCCAATGCAGGCCTCGATCCCAGGACCCTGAGATCATGACCTGAGCCAAAGGCAGAGGCCCCAACCCACTGAGCTACCCAGGTGCCCTTGTCACATTGATTTTTGAGATTACCTTCTACTTATGACAACAGATACTAGTTTTATATTTATAATCATGCCATACAGTTTTCTTTTAAAAGGTATATTTCAGTAACAACTGTTAAGAAAGACACCTTGTGCATGTCATCTTTTGATCCCCCCTGGGTCACACGAGAATGGGCCTCACAACTGGGACACTTCCTTACAAGAGACTTTAAGAGTTCTCAGCCTGTGCTGGGCTCAGCGCTTCGTGTGGGATTATCTTGCTCTGTTTCAGACTCAGCGGTGTGCTTTTGTTCTGCTTAAGTGTGTGCATCATACGGTACCTGGTCGAGGCCACTACTATATGCGTTTCAGGCAAAGAGGGGAGGTTGTCCTTTGTCCTATGATGGAAGAAGAGTGCATACAAGCCAACTGCCCAGTGTTGTTGCCAGGAGGGTCTCACTGGCCAAGAGGGACCAAGGCCCATGGCAGCAATGGACTCTGCTTTGCCTTTTTTCTATGGGAGTGATATTTTCCCATTACTTACTTAGGATGAGCTTAGCATACCAACTCCTCTAGGGATGGCCCTTTGCATGAGCCAGGTGAGCATGTGAAGCAGTATTAGAAAGAGGTGAGTAGGTTCCATCCAGTAAAGCTCCAGAGTGAGGCACAGCCAGGGATTACCAGTGTGTTCATACCTGGTTAAGGTTTTAAACTGACCATTACGTCCACAATTCCTTAGCCACAATTTCAAAATAGAACACTCTGAAAACTAAAAGCATTATTTTCTTATTTCCCTTGGAAGCAAAAATGTGACCAGATCTGAGTGAACATCAGGTGATTCATAGATTTCATTTGTCCCATTTGGTGTGAATATTCTTGCATTTCGCTGAGGAAATCCTGATACTTTGCTTACCACATGCTGCTCAGGGCCCCAGATCCTGAGGTTTTTGTTACATGAGGTATGGTGTGTGCATCTTTATGTCTTTCTGAGAGCCAACCAATTCTGAATTCTGAAATATATTTGGCCCAGAGCGCTTTGAATAAAAGATTGTGGACTTGTATTTTCCATTAATATTTTATAGTCAATTCTGAGACATGCAATGTTAAACTCATCTGCAAAGGCTTGAGCCCCAGCCCAAACTACTTAAAGCATCATAACAGTAACAACAACAACAACAACAACAACAACAACAACAACAAAGGAATGTGGTTCGCTCTTGTAACTTGAAAGTGTACTTCCGAGATGGTGGGTCCCAGGCACCCAAACGGTATTTTCTGGTGCTCCTTCTTTAGGCCTGTTGGCTTTATTCTTAGGGATATTCTTGTACCACATGGCAGGAAGGGTGGCTACCCCAAGTTCACTTCCTTATGGCTTATGATCCAAAAGGAAAATGTCCCTTCCCTCAAATGTCAAATATCAAATTTCAGGAAGAATCTGATGGACTGTATTATATGTTTACCCTTAAACCAATCACTCTATGGTGACCTGGTTTTCTGGCCAGCATGGGTTGCAAGTACCACATAGTTACTGCAGCCTAGGGAAGGGGGATGTGATTCAAACCACCACTGGGACACTGGGAATGGGGAAAAGGCAAAACCTAGTGACAAAGTGAGGCAGTGCTAGGAGAAGGAGAAGTGTTGGGAAGACAAGATAAACAAACAAACATAAATATCACTACTTTCTCTACTTCACCATATGATATCTTGGAAGGCTTATCTTCTGCCAAATATGGATTTATTAAAACAAAGTATTCTATTTTTAAAAATAATTTGTTCAAATATAAGTATTTTTGTAGCTTCCTCTGAACTCATAATGAACAACTTTATTAGAAAACTTTTTTTTACTTCCTGAGGTTGTTATTGGCAACCATATTTGTGCTAAGTACCCTTAGATTTCTAATGTAAGATGCACCAATTAGATTCTTTCTGCTAGAATTTGGAAAGGGACTGAGAGGCAACTGGGCATCTAGGCTTGCTTCTTGAGTGGAAATATATTCTCAGGAGTTGTGGAGTCGTCCTCCTTCTTCTATATTCACAGAGAAGTTGAGACACTTGTGCCCAGAGAAAAAATTCAAGCACAAAAGAGAAAAGATATGAAAAAGAGAGGATGATGCATGGGTTCTCATTGGGCAGTCAGTTCCTTATTGTGGTCCCTTCCAGGAACTTAGTCTTTTCTGCCCTTGGAATCATGAAGACATCGTGCATTCGTAAAACAATCCCCTTTAAAATAGCTTAAGCTATTGCAGCTTGAGTGGGTTCCTGTCCCTCATAATAAAATAATCTTAATTAAGAGAATTTATTTCATTTTCTTAGGTATGAAATATTCTGGAAATAAAAATGATAGAAGAATCATTCATATCCAAACATAAGTCAACTCTTAATCACAAGTATCCATTTGCATACATGAGGACATTTGCTGTAACAATATAATGTAACTGGGAGTTCACCATAATACAATATTTTTAAGGAGATTCTTTTCAATGAATAATTTAGAAAAAAGAATCTTAACTTATGGCCAGACAGATACTAACTAGAGGGCGACTTGACGCTAACTAATTAAATTGAGGCTAACTAACTAGAGGGTGATTTAAACACTGTGGAGGGACACGTAAGTCTTTCATAAGCTGGCCACATTATAACTTATCCGAGAAATGGAACAAGCAAAAAGTAAGAACATTGTTTCCTATTCACTACACTGCACTCAGGATCTCTGGTCCAGGCTGTATGTTATCCTCCAAGTCAAAACTTGAGGTTTATAGAAAAACTCAATACAATAACGAAAGAGAAAACCTCCTTAAGGTAATAGAGCCCCAAAGGATAAATGTATTACCAACCACCCATATTGCTGCAGAGAAAGGAGAAAAAGGAAGTTTAAAATGAAACCAAGAGCTTACAGAGAGGTTTTTATTTATGGGACCTGATTTTGCAATAAATTACCTTAATGCCTTCAAAATGCTGCTAAGTGGATTGATATGATAGCAGATTTTGTTTTGTGGTTTATTTATTCCCTAAAATTAATTATAAAGTAGGAAGGGCATTAACTCTGTGAGACCACTATAAAACCATTTAGGGCACCAGACTGCAGAAAATATTAGAAATAAGGATTCAAGGGAGAAATTCTCAAGCCTCTTTATAAACCTGGGGACTTTAATAAAAAATTACAAAGACAGGGATTAGAAAACAAACACCCAAATAAAGAAGGGTTAGTGCTTACATGTAAGAGAAATTATGCTAAAATTATTATACAACCTAGGCTCTACAATGAGGAAAAATGTAGGGTGGAACAGTAGATCTGAGCATGAGGTCATCAGACCCATAGCCCATGAGCAACACTAAGAGCTTTATTAGGACTGTATATTCTCAGGTCATTCTCAGACCTATTGAATCCACAGTTCTGGGCCTGAATCTGTGTTGTAACAAGCTGTTTAGTTGACTCCATGTGCACCAAAGTTTCAGAATCATTTGAGTAGAGTTGGAGAGTAAGGACTTTGAACTTGGGCATATGGGTTCGAATCAGTTTTTCCTCCTGCTGACTGTGTTATTTTGACCATTTATATAATATTTGAATATTTGAAATTCCCTCTTCTGTGCAAAGTGATAAAAGATTCCCATCTCACACTAATGTAGGGATTGAATGTATGTTATTTATGAACAGTCTTGTCAAAGGGCCTGATACATTCAATCAGTGAACTGTGTTATTAGCCCCATTTTACAGAGGCAGTATATAGTGATGCCAGGCCATGAACCTGGGTGAGCTAAGCCTGCAATTCTGCACTCTCCACTGACTCATCCATACATGCTCTACAATACTGATTGCTTCTAGTGCTGAAATACCGTTTCTTCTTGTGACTCCACAAGGATCAGCTTAATGGATTTATTTATTCTCTCCAATTACAAGAGAAATATATGCTAATGCAGAAGACAGAAAAACACAAAAAAATAAACCCTCAGAAAAAGTCATCATAATTTTATGACTCATAAATAACCACTGCTATATCTCAGGATATGGATTTCCAACCAATCTTTTGTTATATAGTATCTTAAATGTTGTTTTTTCCACTTAAACTATTAATAATTAAGAGCCCTTCTTTCATCTTCATAAATGCATCTAAGAATTAGAAAGCAATTTGAGCTACACGAATCATTTTAACATGTATGCCATAAACAGAAAGTAGTATGTCTCCAAAATTTTGAGTATAACTAAATGGGCATTATAGTTGCTCTCTCTCTCTCTCTTTTAAAGTACTTCAGTTTTGTTTGTATTTATTAACATAGAATGTATTATTTGCTTCAGGAGTACAGGTCTGTGATTCATCAGTCTTACACAATTCACAGCACTCACCATAGCACATACCCTCCCCAGTGTCCATAACCCAGCCACTCCATCCATCCCTCTCCCTTTAGTTGCTCTCTTAATAGCCATTGTACTCTTCTGGCATTATGCTGCACTCAGGTGCTTTGAATGTTGCCAAGCCCAGGCCCACCTCTAGGAATGAGCAGCCCTAATTTGTTTAAGCCGATGAAAGTCATCCCATTTCCCTAGTCAGTGATTGGTTTAGGGAAGTGCCCTAAACCTTCCCTATTTCCTTAGCTAAACAGTTAGCTCTTGCATGAATGTATGAATTAAATTGATCTAATCAGAGGGAAGGTATGAACTTCTGTTTGGCAGAGAAATGCTGCCTCTCTGAACTGCAAAGAAGAGACACACAGGCAGGAAATGTTGATGTGATGTCACATGATGAGGAAGAAAATCAGAGTTAGAGTAAAACTGATAGCTTAGAAGACTGACTTGGATAATGGGAAGATGAATCTCAGAGAATATGGATCAAATTGGTCCTGAAGCACAATACCACCAACTAGTTTGTTTATATAGTTTAATTTGGTTTATGTTTTCTATCATTTACACCTAAAATAGACTGTTTTACAGTAAGTATAAGAATATGGAATCTAGAATTTGAGAAGAACCTCAGAGATGACCTAATCCAAGTTCCTTCTTTCCAATGCCACTCTGATTTTATGCCTACACAATATTTTTCCAGTAACTGAAATGGTTTAATTCTCCTATTACCTGTAGCCCCACAACAAGCCCTGGGACCATGTTTTCTTTTTTTCTCCATAGATGAGATATTAAAAGACTGAGATTTCTCTTTCTGGCCATGGCAATAACTATATGAACCACTCCTCCTTCTGTACTTAACTATAAAACTGCACAAAATATATGTAACAACTATAATTTATAGATGTTAGTAAAAAGACAGCACAGAACTAAACTTTGATACCTAAGAGAACATAGGCAAATAAAGTGAGACCCATAATCACTCTTTTTGCTTTAAAAGAACTTTACAGTTTGCAGTATGAGGTGAAAAAACCCAAACAGAATATGGCAATTTCGCTGAACCAAGAAGACAGAGATCAGAATTTGTGACTTGGTTATAAGCAGGTAGATTTTCAGACAAAAGGGAATTAGGCAAAGGAAATTTTAAATCTGGATCCTATTGAACCAAACATTAAACATTTATCTACTCAACAAAACAGCAACCGTTATGTCCAGCACAAAGTAAATAATCGCTAGACATAGGAATGTACGGGAAAATATCTCCGTAAGGAGAAAGAAAATCAGTCATTTGAAACAGACCTTGAAATTACAGAAAAGATAGAATAGTCAAACAGGTATTTTAGAACAAATATTTCAAGGATTTGAAAGAAAGTAGACTCATAATAACAATAATTTCAGTAAAGAAACAGAAACTACAAAAAAGAGCCAACTGGGTCTTGTAGAAATGATATTACAATATCTGAAGTGAAAAATTCGGTGATTAATAACAGCAGATTCGATGCTACCGAAGAAAAGATCTATGAATGTAAAGACAGCAATAGAAGCTATTCAATGAATCCAAGCAGAACAAAAGAAAACTACACCTCAGCACATCATATAAAACTTGCTGAATTCCAATGGTAAAGAGAAAAATCTTAAGAGATGTCAGAGAAAAAATAATCTGTACAAGAGAAAAATGATAAGAATTTCTTTTGATTTCTCATTGGAAATAATGCAAACCAGATAGCTAAGAAATGACACATTTAAAGAGCTGCCAGGGAGTGCGGGTGGGGTTGGGGGGGAGACTTGTGAAGCTAGAGTTCTATATTCAGCAAAAATATTCTTTAAAAATGAAATCAAGGGGTGCCTGGGTGGCTTAGTATATTAAGCATCTGCATTCAGCTCAGGTCCTGGGATCAAGCCCTGCATTGGGCTCCCTCCCTGTAGAGCCTGCTTCTCCTCTTCCCCTGCCCTTCTTCCCCCACCCCACTCATGCTCGCTCTCTCTCTTTCAAATAAATAAGCTTTAAAAAATTAAATCAAAATAATGTTTTAGACACACAAAATCTTTATTAAAAAGCTTTAAAGTTTCTTTACAAATACTTAAAAGTCAACTTCTGGCAATGGTAGAAAAGTGAAATGTATGTTTACCTCTTCAGGAATGGACTATAATATACCATATTTTAAAAACCATTTAAAGGCATTACAAATATCTAGAAGTTGACAGAAACCAGGAAAAAGATTAATTTCAAA
>PITA01003483.1:112104-139008 GCA_004023965.1 Spilogale gracilis | reverse complement strand
CCCCCTGCTTGTGTTCCCTCTCTAGCTGTGTTTCTCTCTGTCAAATAAGTAAATAAAATCTTAAAAAAAAAAAAAACCCACATGATCAGGAACCAGAGGAGGCCTCTAGGAGCTGCGGCAGCCTTGGTTCTCCAACTGTAAGGATTCTGCCAACAACCCGAGTGAGCTCTGAAGCAGATTCTTCCCAGTTGAGCCTCTGATGAGATCTCAGCCCTGCCCAAACACAGACTGCAACCCAGTGAGACCCTGAAGCAGAGAACCCAGCCAACTCAGGCCCAAACTCCCTGACCCACAGAAACTATGAGATAATAAATGTAAGACACTAAATTTATAATCTGCTATGCAGCATTGGTAAGTGGTACAGGTATTAAATAAAAAAGACTTATCCCCACACCCAAACCTCTGGTACCCACCCTTAACAGTTTCTTGTTTCTGTTTTAATCATCCCACCCCCTCAATTCCTACTGTCTAAAATGTGAGAGATTACAGCCTCCACTCTAGCCTGTTCGTCCCTGAGAGTTCTCATGAAAGGAACCCCTTTGGGATCCAAGAGAAATAAAAGTACAGTACCTGCCCTCACCTCGGGGTCTTAAGTTGAACTGTGTACACCTCAAGGCCATGAGTCCTAACTGATATGCATTAGTTCCTTCCTCCAAAAGCTCTATTCCTGACTTCCTATTTTGGTCTGGGACACCACACCTTGCAGTCCTTCACTTCTTTACATCCTAGACATTCAATTAGTTGCCATCCCCTGCTAGTTGTATAAGTATTTCTTAAATTGAGTCTCTCATCTTCATCCCTATCCCTACTTCCTGTTTCAACAGCCTTATCCTCTCTCTCTCAGATGAATGCAACTGCCTTAAAACTGGTACCTCCTGGGTGCCTCAGAGGCTCACTCAGTTAAGCATCTGCCTTCAGCGCAGGTCCTGTTCTCAGGGTCCCGGGAGTGAGCCCTGTATCAGGCTCCCTGCTCAGTAAGGACCCTGCTTCTCTTTCTCCTTCTGCTCCTCCTGAAGCTTGTGTGTTCTCTCTCTCTCCTGCTCTCTATCTCAAATAAAATCTTAAATACACACACACAACTGGTTTCTCCCAGGGGCACCTAACTTAGTTGGTTAAGCATCTGACTCTTAGTTTTGGCTCAGGTTATGATCTTGAGCCCCAAGTTGGGTTCCACATTCCGCAGGGAGTCTGCCTGAGATTCTCTCCATCTCCCTCTGCCCCTCCCCCTGCTCACGCTCTCTCTCTAAAATGAATAAATCTTAAGATTTTTAATTATTATTATTTATTTGACAGAGAGAAACACAGCCAGAGAGGGAACACAAGCAGGGGGAGCGAGAGAGGGAGAAGCAGGCCTCCCGCTGAGCAGGGAGCCTGATATGGGACTCGATCCCAGGTCTCCGGGATCATGACCTGAGCCGAAGGCAGTCGCTCAACCAACTGAGCCACCCAGGCGCCCCATAAAATGAATAAATCTTAAAAACGAAATACTGGTCTCTCCCAGCATATTTGCCATAGAAAAACTCTGTCCTAAAACCCAAGTCAGACCACCTCATCCCCCTGCTTAGAAACCTTTAATGGGGGGCGCCTGGGTGGCTCACAGGGTTAAGCCTCTGCCTTTGGCTCAGGTCGTGATCTCAGGATCCTGGGATCAAGCCCCACATCGAGCTTTCTGCTCTGTGGGGAACCTGCTTTCCCCTCTTTCTCTGCCTACTTCTCTGCCTATTTGTGATCTCTCTGTCAAATAAGTAAATAAAATCTTAAAAAAAGAAAAAAAAAAAAGAAACCTTTAATGGTTCCTTATTGCCAATAGAATAAGAAGGTCCAAAAACCTTAGTAGACCATGGAGGACTTCATAGTCTGCCCTCACTTTTCAGCACTTTTATCTCTCACCTATTGCGGCCAACCATTCAATGCTCTGGATGGTTGAACATTCCCTAAACATGTCATTTCTCTCCTGGAAATTCTGTTACTTCTTGCTCACTTCATTGTCTGTTCCTTCAAGGTCCATCCCTACTTCTCTCATCAGAGAAAACTTCTAATCATCTCTTAGATCCTAGCTCTACTATTACAATTTCTGGGATGCTTTCTCTGAACACACAGTTAATATCCCCCTCCTTTGTGCTCCAAAAGTATTTAGAAAAAAGTTCCACTTTTCTCTTTATCACATTATACTATATCTATTTACATATCAGTTTCTACCACTAGACTAAGAGATCGTTGGATGTTAGAACTAACTTTATTTTAGTTATCAATGCCACACACTGACAAATCACAGGAATAATTTCAATAACTATAATTTGTCAAGACCTAGTACATACTAGGAGAAGCACATACTAAGTGCTGGACACCTTATTCATGATCAACTGAAGAGTTATTTATTAGTCATGTACTAGGTATATGCATGATCCTTGAGCTTATTTTATCATACAGGGGAATACACAGTAAACACAGAAACAACTATTTAAATGACAATTTTTGATACTGATACTAAGAAATCAATAAAAACAGCACAAAGAAGTAGTATACCTGGGATGAACAAGAAATTATTTAACCCCAGAGGTTCAGTGAAAGCCTCTGAGGAGATGGCATTTGAACTAAGATTTAACTGACAAGAGGGAACCATGCAGAGAAGGGATTATTATATATAATTCTTACAACACCCCTTCTAAGTTGAGTTTTTAGCTTCATTTTCCAGATGAGGAAAATAAAGCTTAAGTCTGTTGATCTGCTATGGCTATAAGCCAAAACAGAGCCGGGACTGCGGCCCCGGTTGGTCTGGGCCAAGGGTTTGCGCCACTGTCCCCCCTGGCCCACTGGGGTACTCTGATGGGCCTTTGCTCACACCACTGCCTCTAGCTGGCACGCTCATCTTCTCCCCAGCCCGCCAATCCCTCCTCCTCCAGTAACTCACAGGTCACCTTCTTTGAGATACCTACCCTAAGAACCCCAAATGAAAAAGAACATCTCACTCTTCTGAACATCTATTGCTCTTTATACCCTCTTGTGATACTTCCAACTATCTCCTTGTGGAAACAAGCATGTACACTGCTCCTTTGCTTCTGGAGTATCCATGGAATATGCCTCATGTAGCCCACTCCATCCGCCACCCTGTAAGCTTATACAAATCCTTGCTCTCAACATTTATAGGAAGAACAAAAACTAAATAAATAAAGTGCCGTGGATGTGGCTGAATGTCTGAGGGCCTTCCAAATCTTGCTAGGGCTCTAGCACTGAGGTGGGACGCAACTGTCAGAGCTGCTTCTGAGCAAAAGGCCCAAGGAGAGCCAAGATGATGAATAAGACATAGTCTTAATGAGGGACGCCTGGGTGGCTCAGTTGTTAAGCGTCTGCCTTCAGCTCAGGTCATGATCCTGAGTCCTGGGATGGAGCCCGGCATTGGGCTCCCTGCTCAGCTGGAGCCTGCTTCTCCCTCTCTCACTCCCCCTGCTTGTGTTCCCTCTCTAGCTGTGTTTCTGTCAAATAAATAAATAAAATCTTAAAAAAAAAAAAAAGAAGAAATAGTCTTAATGAGATAGCTGAATGCACACTAACCTGCTTTAAGTTGGCTCTTCATAAGCTGTGTCTGAGTCCCCTCCCCACAGTCAAAGAGCCAGCACTCGCCCTCACACCGAAGGACCAGAGCAGAGGCACCCCGGGTTGGGGAGGGGTATGCTGCACCCGTACCCAGAAATGTCACATCCATAGACATCTTCCAACCTGCAATGAAAAGATCATCCAGGGATTACTACACATCACTGCTCAAAATCATCAAAAACATGCTCTTGTGAGATCTACTGTTATTTGTGTTATCTATAATTATTATTTATAAATTATTCAGAAGAGACTGGATTCTTGTTCTCTAATAGAGAAAGAAATACCAAGTAGGATTTTTAATAACTCTAAGTGAGTTAAAAGCACAAGTTACCAAACCTTATATGACTGCTCACACACACAAAAACAACCAAGTTAAAAAACTGCCAAATCCAGTCAATTAAAAACTATAGCTGAATCACAACTATACAATATTCTGGAAAAGGTCCAACTATGGAGATAGTAAAAACATCAATGATTGACAGTGGTTTGGGGAGAACGAAGGAAGGAAGAACAGGTGAAGCACAGGAGAAAGGGTATTCTCATGTTACTAGTGGTAGAAGCATACACTGCTTTTCTGTTTTGGGACAGTAAGCTGGCAACATACATTACCAATAATAATGATGCTGCTAATACCAACACATTGTAACTCAGCAACCCCATTTTTGAGAATCTACCCTACAGAAATAAAGGACCTATGTACAATGATGTTTCTGGTGGTACTTTTAAGGTGGCTAAAATTTGGAAGCAATATGAATATATTTCAATAGGGAAATGATTGAATATTTTATTGTACATTCATTCCATGAACTATTTGTTCTTAAGGCAGGTCTGTAACTCTTGTCCTGGAGGGATGACAATGATAAAAGTTATAGATGGCTATGGCATGATCTCATTTTTAAATGCCCTGAACCTCTGCATTTACATAAGACAGAGAAGGTCTGCATGGAAGGATAGACACCATACTGTTAATATTGGTTATCTCCGGGGTGATTTAAATGGTGATGGTGGGGAGTGGTTAAGTTTTCTTTTAAATCTTTGAATAGGTTTTGGTTGCAATGAAAAGCATTTGATGTCTTTGTTTCAATGTATTTTATATTTAATTTATTTAATACTGATTATTTAAAAGAAATGTGTCATAAGGCTGAACATACTTTTATAGGTACACATCACCTAATCTTTCTTACCATTTGGAGATAGTCAGCCCTCCCAGCCCCTCACCCCACACACACCTCACACACACAGATGGTACATCGCTCCAACCCATGCACAGGTTTTAGGTAATTGCTAGTCTCCCTTCCATGTGTTACTCCACATTTTCACTTCCAAGATCATGCCTTCCTCTGATAATTAGGTAATTTAATTTGCAGAGGCTTTCCTGTTGGACTGCAGTTTGAAACAGAGGTGAGAATAACAGAATGCAGAAAATTAAACGTTTTAAAAGCTAATAAATGCAGAAGGAATACTAAAATATAATCACTTTGCAATCCTTAACAAATGATGGATCTAGGCCACTGGTACGGAACCCTCGAGCATATTAGAATCACCTGGAGAGCTTTTAAATCATATCAGTAATTGGGCTCCATCCCAGAACAATTAAAAAGGAAATTCTGCAAGTAAGACATGTGTTTGAGTATTAAAAAAAAATTTTCCCCTGTGATTCTAATGTGCAGTCAGGTCTGAGAATCACTTAGTGAAAGGCTAATGGAGAACTACAAAGAATAGATCAAGCTGACCTGAATTCACTAGTCAAGTAGTCAATCTTAAAAAAAAAAAAATTACTATGAAAAATTTCAAACACAAAAGTAGAGAGATTAGTGTAACACATTACCATATAACCATCACCAAGCTTCAACAATTATGAACTCATGGACTATCCTGTTTGATCTATATCCCCCACCAATTACCCAAGAATACTTGAGTAAGTGGTTATTTGGTACTTCCATGAGGAAGCTCATGCTGTCTGGCTGTCTCTCTGATGTTAACAGCCACTAATGTTCATTGCCAGGATTCACTATTTCATTAGAGGTTGCCAAAAGGTGATAGTCTCTCATTCCTCTGAAGTTATTAGCTGGCATCCTTCTATAAATCCTGGGTCAATTATTTAGTCGCCCTGCAGTGCAATCTGTACAGAAAAGGTCCGGTGACCAACATTAACACCACAAAGAGAAACAAGATCTTATCTAACTCCTGGTGTGCTGCAGTATGAAGTACACAATAACCCTATGAGGTTTTCTTGCCAAAAAGTAGAACCTGAATCTGAAAAAAACCACTGTAATCTAACACCAGTTTATTAAAGGACAGCACAGGGATGGAAGAAGCAAAATCCGGTATGTAGGAAACTTTACAGAACAAATGAATTGCTTTTTTTTAACTAGTAAAATACAACGGAGAAAAAAAATAAAGAGGGAAGCCATAAGGAGATGAAATGAAATTGGAAAGACGTCAATCAAACGTGGCATGTGTAGCTTGTTTGGATCTGAACTTGGACAAACTTAAAAAGAGAGAATTGGGAGAAAAAAAGACAACTGGGGAAACGCACACGCTGACTGGGAAAATGATAACACGATAGTCCTATTAAATTGAGAATGGCTCTGTTTTAAAAAGGAGTTGTTTTATAAATATAAGTAAGTATTTCACCAATAAAATGGTACATTCAGATCTGCTTTCAAATAATCCAGTGAGGTGATAGTACAGATGAAACAAGACTGATCTTATTTTCTTATGTTTGAAAGTTTCCATAATAAAAAGTTTAAAAATGAGCCAAATAATCAAAACCCTTCCACCAGATCGGGAAGGAATCAGAAATTACTTTATTTAATCAATGGTTCATGTTTTGTGACATGCATCATCCGAGGCACCAGGAATTAAAAGTAACCAGACCAGATTTGGTCCCTGTCTTCTGGAACATAAAACCAGCCGCTTGCTCTCATGGCTATGATCCACCTTGGATCAAGTGCACGGGAACTTAGCACACGTCCACAGTACTGTCACCTGACACTCCCAGGGCCACGGGTTCTCGTCCCGGCTGCCTATCACAGTCACCTGGTGATTCTGGGAACTCAGCATCTGGAAGGCTTCCCAAATGATTCTAAAGGCTGCCAAGTTGAGAACCAGTTTCCATACAGGCAGCGCCAACCCTGCAATCACCCTGTGGTGCAGGGAGGGCGGATACTGCCTTCCTCCATTTTAGGGATGAAAAGAACCGTGGCCCGGAGAGCGACAAACCGAAAGGCCAAGGCCAAGTCAGGGCCAGAGGCTAGGTCTCCGACCACCTGCGAGCCCAGGCTCTCCCTCAAGTCAGTGTCAGTCAGCCGAAGGCGGGGTAGGCGGCAGCAGGGGCGCGGTGCTAACTGGGGGCTCCCGCCTCGGGGTCGGGGGTAGACAAGGCGCGTCTTCGCTCCCGGGCGCTCCCCGTGCCCGGTCCCGCCCAAGAGTCCGGAAGAAGCGTGCCCGCCCGCGCGGCTCGACCCACACAGCGGACGCGGGGCAGGCGGCGGCGCAGACCCTGGCCCGCCCCTCTCCGGCGCGCCCTGCCCCACTCACCCACTCCCCGAGGCCCACGGCGGGAGCCGAGGGAGGCGCAGGCCCGCGGCAAGGCCCAGCCGTCCACCTGGCGGCGCCGGCGCGGGCGGAAGTGCGCCGCGGGCTGTGACCGCGTATGGCCGCTCTAGGACGCGCGGGAGGTCCGCGCTCTGTGATGCCCGGCCGCGCAGGCCAGTGCGGGTCGGCTCGGCGCTGATCGCTGGCACCCTCTTGGTGCCCACTGGCTCCCCGTCCGCCTTCATTACCGGTACAATTCTCTGGGTAAGGTGGTAGTGGTCACCTGTGCGGACCAGAGCTCCCAAAGGGGAAACGTTTACTATTCGGCCTTTGTTTTCCGTGGAATGTTTTCCGTCGTGCTCCTCAAAGAGAGTTGTCCCCGATTCTTTGTTCCTGCATGTGTTTGTGTAATTTCTAATCTTTCGCTGGACTGAATCTTTCTTTTAATAAGTAAATCAAAACCTCTACGTCCGCGATGCCTTAACAAAAAGCAGTGTGCCATTGAATCACAGTTCATAACATCACCATAGATCGCGAGTCTCCGTTCTAGTCCACTTTATTTAGGGACACGCCACAATACCGGCTTTCACACCAGCAGTGGAGGAGGTGTGTTCTCTTTGGGCACAGCAGAGCCTGCTGGACGCACGACTGAAAAGCCTGGGCCTGCCCGGCACAGCAAGTGCACGTGGTGATTACCACTAGGACGAAAAACTCGTTTTAAATTCCAACTTAAAAAAAAAAAGCTATTTCAAGCTCCTGTGCAGTGCTAAGTGACACTGATTTTTGCTCGACGTACTTGAGGTGGTCAAAGTATCTGGCAGCTTCATAACAAGAATCGAGGTGCTGTGCCTGTGGGGTCTTTGAAACCACGGAAGAGAGGGATCAAGAGCCATTTTGCCCCAAACCCTGTGCTTTGTCCAATAGACCATTACATAATTTACTTTTTGGCTTCTTCAAAGCCTTCATTCAAGTATTAATTGAGCCCTAGCTTTGTGGATCCTGTCATTTTTGAGATGGAAAGAATTTTTTAAGTATGTCGTGGCCCCTGGTTTTAGGAGCATACACAGTCTGGGAAAGTATGTATTTGGAAGCCACCAACTAACAATATGAGAGAACAAATGAGAAGACAAAATGAATGATAAGAATATAGAAAAAGGGAGATTAGTGGATATACAATTAGTTAAGAAAAGGTGGAGCTTGAGCTGGGTCTGGTAGGATGGTTGAGACTTGGATTATTGTTGCCAAAATGCAACAATGAGTTGGATTTGGTCAGCTGGGGTATGGCTTAGCCGGTATTAAATACCAGAACTTGAACTTTATTTATGGTGACACTTGCTTAGCTCAGAAGGGCCCAGGAAGATATACATCATTCTACAGCTAGGTCTTGGTCACATCTGAGCAGTACTCTCCACAGACTCGTCCGTTCCAGAGCCTCCTTCCTACCCATCAGGGCTTCCTACAATTCCTCTCCTCAGGGTTGTTATATCTTTAGAGAATCATGGATAGAAGTTTTTGTTTATTTTTAAAACTTTCCATTATATGGGAAAATTTAAACATACATGAACATTGAGAGAATGTCTAATGAACCTTTATGTATAATGATCACTCACCTTCATTAGTTAATAACTGAGCAACCCAGGCACCCAGGAGGGGCAGAGAGAGAGGCAACAGGAGAAGACGATACCCCATTGAATAGGGAGCAAACAGAGGGTTGCATCTCAGGACCCTGAGATGATGACCTGAGCTGAAGTCAGAATCTTAACTGATTGAGCCACCCAGATGTCCCAAGATAAGTATTTTTTATTTTTTATTTTTTTATTTTTATTTATTAATTTTTTTTTAAAGATTTTATTTATTTGACAGAGAGAAACACAGCCAGAGAGGGAACACAAGCAGGGGGAGTGAGAGAGGGAGAAGCAGGTCTCCTGCCAAGCAGGGAGCCCGATGTGGGACTTGATCCCGGGTCTCCGGGATCATGACCTAAGCTGAAGGCAGTTGCTTAACCAACTGAGCCACCCAGGCGCCCCAAAAGACAATAATTTCTTAACATCAAATATTGATTCATTTTTTATATTTTCCTGATCATCTCATAACCTTTTGAGGCTCATATGTTCAAGTCAGAAAAGAAAAATATACAATAAAAATATTGAAAATCTCTTTTAAAAAACTTAATTACAATGTTATTGTCTCATCTGACGATTTGTTAAAACACTCAGTTTTGAATATCATCTAATAAGTGTTCAAATTTCCCTAATTATTCCCAAAGAGTCTCATATGTAGGTCGTTTGTTTGAATCAGTATTCAAAAAAGGTTTACACTGCATATAGTATAAGTTTCTAAAGTTTCTTGTGAACTTTTTAAAAAAGATTTTTACAATTTATTTGAGAGAAAGAGAGCACAAGTCGGGGGAGGAGCAGAGGGGGAGGGTAGAGGGGGAAAGGATCTCAAATGGACTGTGCTGAGTGCAGAGCCCAAAGTGCAGCTCAGTCTCAGGACTCTGAGATCATGATCTGAGCTGAAATCAACAATCAGATGCTTAAACAAAAGAACATCCCTGGTGCTCTTCTTTTAAACTTTAATAGTTTCTTTTCCTTATCCTTTTTTCTTTTATTTATTTATCCTTATCCTTTTCTTTTATTTCTGTTATTTATTTATTTGGATCACTTGTCCTCTAGAATTTCTCAGATTCTGGACTGGGCTAATTGCATCTCCATAGTATCATTTAACATGTTTCTCTGTCTCTTGCATTTCCTATAACATGGGAATTAGATCTAGAGGCTTGTTCTAAGCCTTTTTAGCAGACAGAGCTAATATATATATATATATATTTTAAGTGAAATAAATCATGAATTCATGCTGATTTTTTTCCTATTCAAGTGTAAGATTATAAAGTTTTTACTTTCTTTAATTGTATACTGATGTCACTTAAATAAAAAATCTTGGTTCCTAATAACATTAACGTAATTTGATTTAGCTCCAGTAAAGTAACTCCAGCAAACCACTGGATATATCACAATTTTTAGGTTACTGAAGAATTATTTTTTTCCTTGTTGTTATGCCACCAGCCTGATACACAGGTTAGATTCTTTTATTTGTTTTCCATTTTTAGGTATTTCTTTTTAAATTTTGTTTTAAGTTATGTAAATTATTTACATGGGTTCCAAAGTCAAAATTATATTCAGGAAAGTATTACTTCCTTTCCTGCAGAGGTGACACTTGATTAAAAGTAAGTTTTAGAGGGGTGCTTGGGTGGCTCAGTCATTGAACATCTGCCTTCGGCTCAGGTTATGATCCCAGAGTCCGGGGATCAAGCCCCGCATTGGGCTCCCTGCTCGGCGGGAAGCCTGCTTCTCCCTTTCTCACTCCCCCTGCTTGTGTTCCCTCTCTAGCTGTTTCTCTCTGTCAAATAAATAAATAAAATCTTTTTTAAAAAATCAGTTTTAGAGGAACTTCGAAGATGACAGCATGATGTGCTCTATGGCCCTATCCCTAGAAAAACTGGTTAGAGTGATAAAAAACAAAACAAAATAAAAACAAACAAAACCACCAAAAAAAAAAAAAAACCCCAAACAAACCCACAGTCATTTAAAGTCTCTGGAAATGGCCCTAAGGAAATTTAGCAAATGAAAGAACATATTTTTCAAAAACTCTACCAAAATTCAACAGGAACAGTGAGAGATAATAGTATTTGAAATGAGACCTGCTTCCCCCCCATCCCCCTCCCAATTCAGTGAAACCAAACCTCCACTCTAGGCTGGTCTCCCTGTCCTCCCAGCTCACAGAGAGCTGTCTTCTAGCAAGGGCTAGCACAGCAGTGTTTCTCGTGCTACCCCCAGCTACTGGTTGGTGAGGCTAAATTCCAGAGGTAAGATGGAGACTTTAGTTTAGGCATGGCCTAGTGAAACTACAAGGGCCCTGACTGCCTTGCCCTGGCTCATAAAGTGGTGTTTCCATCAGGGAAAGGCCAGCCAAGAAGCCATGGGGTCTCTACCCCACTCCTCAAGTGCCCAGCTCCTAAATTGATGGTGTCACTAAGTGAGTAGCATGCCATTGTCTCCAGCTCCACAGCATTGGCTCAGAGATTTTGCCTGGAGGGAGAAGCAGACCGAAAACGTACCTTTTAATCTCTTCCAAAAACGTTGGCTTAATTTGGAATAGATTGTGGAGACCTCAATGGTGAACGATGGAGATGATGGTGAAAGGAAGGTTGGCAGAATCATTATACATAAGGCTAAATTGTCTGCAGCTAGTTTTCCTAAGAAGGGGCAGTGGGCACAAGACAACTGGAAGGAGCTTACCCAAGGTCAAGAAAAAGTCAAACTATGAACTGAGAAACTATCCCTACACAGGGACTCAAATTTGATTGCTTTAGTCTGAGGAGCAATTTATGCCCTGCACGTTGTTGAAAACAGTAGAGCAATCAGCTGGTAAGCCGAGGAACTGAATAGACCAATATAGTTAGGGAAAGAGACAAAGGGAGTCCTGCTAGGCCTGTGTCTCCTAAGGGAAGATATCAGAGGGTTAACTCTGTGGGCAGATGGGGTGGAGGGGGGCGGTGGGGATAGCCTCCAATAAGATAATCCAGCAATCACTAAACAAATGGAAAAGCAAATAACAATAACAAGTTTCAGAGGTGGTGGGTGGGCAGTACCTGGAGTGGCTACAATATATTATCTAAGATGTGCAGTTTCCAACAACAACAAAAAAGTAAGAAATATAAAGAAACAGGAAACTGTGACCCCTAAAAAAGAAATGAGCAGGCAACAGAGACTGTGAGAGTGACTAAGATGTTGGATTTCCAAGTAGCCATTATAAATATGCTCAAAGAACTAAAAGAAATCATGATAAAAGAGTCAAAGGAAGATATGATGACAATATCACATTAAATAAAAATATCAATGTATAGATAGAAGTGATAATATCAAATGGAAATTCTGGAGTTGAAAGTTCAGTAACTGAAAGGAAAAATTCAATAGAGGGGTTCAACAGTAGATTTGAATTTACAGAAAAGAAAGAATTAGCAAACCGGAAGCTATATTGACAAAAATTATGCAATCCAAAGATCAGAGGCAAAAAAATTAAGAAACATGAGTAGAATGTCAGAGAAATGTGTGCCACCATTAAACAGACCAACATGCGTATAGTAAGAGTACCAGAAGAGCCGGGGGAAAGCTGCAGAAAATATATTCAAAAAAATACACCTGGGTGGCTCAGTTGGTTAAGCGACTGCCTTCGGCTCAGGTCATGATCCCGGAGACCTGGGATCGAGTCCCACATCAGGCTCCCTGCTCAGTGGGAAGCCTGCTTCTCCCTCTCTCCCTCCCCCTGCTTGTGTTCCCTCTCTTGCTGTGTTTCTCACTGTCAAATAAATCTTTAAAAAAAATGGCTAAAACCTTACAAAGTTTAATGAGAAAGCAATAAATCTTCTCATCCAGAAAGCTCAACAAACACCAAGCAGGATGATCACAGGAAATTCAGAGACACATTATAGTAAAAATGCTGAAAGCAAAGACAAGGAGCAAAGCTTGAACAGAAGAGAATAACTCAGTTATAAGGGACCTCAATGAGATTAACAGCTGACTTCTCAGTGAAAACAATGGAAGCCAGCAAGGGTGGTTTAACGTCTGCAAATCCATCACTGTGATACACCACATTAATAAAAGAAATGATAAGAAACACATGATCCTCTCAATTGAAGCAGAAAAATGTATTGAAAAAAAAACCCAGCATCCTAAAAAGAAAAAAAAAAGATGTAATTTATTTATTTGAAAGAGACAACACAATCAGGGGGAAAGGGCAGAAGGAGAGGGTGAAGCAAACTCCCTGCTGAGCAGGGAACCCAACATGAGGCTCAATCCCAGGACCCTGAGATCATTACCCTCTGAGCCAAAGGCAGGCACTTAGCTGACTGAGCCACCCAGGCACCCCACCAGCATCCCTCCTTTCCCCCTTCCTCCTCTGCTCCTCCTTTTTCTTCTTCTTCTTTTTAAAGATTTTATTTATTTATTTATTTGTCAGAGAGGGCTAGAGAGTGCATGCCGGGGCAATGGCAGGCAGAGAGAGAAATAGGCTCCCTGCTGAGCAAGAATCCTGATGTGGGACTCCATCCCTGGAGCCTGGGATTATGACCTGAGCTGAAGGCAGACCCTTAACCAACTGAGCCACCCAGGCACACTGATAGCATCTCTTCTTGATAAAAGCTCTCCACACTGTAGGAATAGAAGGAACATACCTCAGTATCATAAAAGCCATATATGAAAAACCCACAGCAAACATCGTCCTCAACAGGGAAAAAACTGAGAGCTTTTCCCCTAAGGTCAGGGGTGTCCACTCTCACCAATGTTATTCAACACAGTCCTGGAAGTCCTAGTCTCAGCAATCAGACAATGAAAAGGAAAGACATCCAAATCAAGAAGCCAAACTTTCACTCTTCACAGATGACATGCTACTTTGTGTAGAAAACACAAAAAACCCCATCCAAAAATTCCTAGAACTGATAGGGGGAATTCAGCAGAGTTGCAGGATATAAAATCAATGCAAAGGAGTCAGTTGCATTTCTCTACACTAACAATGAGGCAGAAGGAAGAGAAATCAAGGAATTGATCCCATTTACAATTGCACCAGACACCATAAGATCCCTAGGAATAAACCCAATCAAAGAGATAAAGGATCTGTACTCTGAAAACTGGAGAACACTCATAAAAGAAACTGAGGAAAACACAAAGAAATGGAAAAACATTCCATGCTCATGGATTGAAAGAACAAATATTGTTAAAATGTCTATGCTACCTGGATAGATCTACACATTCAATGAAATCTCTATCAAAATACCATCAACTTTTTTCACAGAGATGGAACGAGCAATTCTGAAATTTGTATGGAACCAGAAAGACCCCAAATAGCCAAAGCAATGTTGAAAAAGAAAACCAAAGCTGGCGACATCACAATTCCAGCTTCAAGCTGTATTACAAAGTTGTAATTATCAAAGACAATATGGTACTGGCACAAAAACAGACACACAGATCAATGGAACATAATAGAAAATCCAGAAATGGACCCTCTATTCTATCATCAAGTAATCTTGGACAAAGCAGGAAAGAATATCCAATAGGAAAAAAGACAGTCTTTTCAACAAATGGTGTTGGAAAAATTGGACATGCAGAGGGATGAAACTGGACCACTTTCTTATACTATACACAAAAATAAACTCAAAATAAATGAGACACAGGAATTCAACCAAATCCTAGAGGAGAACACAGAACACTCTCAACCTCGGCCACAGCAACTTCTTGCTAGACACATGTTTATCAATTCAAAAAGCTTCTGCACAGCAAAGGAAAGAGTCAACAAAACCAAAGGGCAACCTATGGAATGGGAGAAGATATTTGCAAATATCTTACCAGATAATGGGCTAGTATCCAAAGTTTATGAGGAACTTACCAAATTTAACACCCCAAAAAACAAAAAACCCAGGAAAGAAATGGGCAGAAAACGTAAACAGACATTTCTCCAAAGAGGACATACAAATAGCTAACAGACACATGAAAAAATGCTCAACATCTCTGAGCATCAGGAAAATACAAATCAAGACCACAATGATATACACTTCACACCAGTCAGAATAGCTAAAATTAACAAATCAGGAAATGACAGATGTTGGCGAGGATGCAGAGAAAGGGGAACCATCCTACACTATTGGGGGGAATGCAAGCTAGTGCAGCCACTCTGGAAAACAATATGGAGGTTCCTCAAAAAGTTGAAAATACAGCTGAAAATATGACCAGCAATTGCACTACTGGGTATTTACTTCAAAGATACAAACGTAGTGATCTGAAGAGGCACCTGCACCCCAATGTTTATAGCAGCGATGTCCACAATAGCCAAACTATGGAAAGAGCCCAGATGTCCATTGACGAATGGATCAAGAAGATGTGAGATAGATATATGTTTGTGTGTATGTGTTATATACATACATATGCACATACATACAAACAATGGAATGTTACTCAGCCATCAAAAAGAATAAAAATTTGCCATTTGCAAAGATGTGGATGAAACTAGAGGGTATTTTGCTAAGCGAAATAAGTCAGTCAGAGAAAGACAAATAGCATATGACTTCACTTATTTGGAATATAAGAAACAAAGCAGATGAACATAGAGGAAGGGAAGGAAAAATAAAATAAGATGAAAATTGAGAAGGAGACACACCATAAGAGACACTGAACTCTGGGAAACAGACTGAGGGTTGCTGGAGGGGAGGTGGGAGAGGGAAGGGATAATTGGGGCATGGGGATGGGTATTAGGGAGGCACTTGATGTCATGAGCACTGGATGTTATTTGCAACTGATGAATCACTAAATTCTACCTCTGAAAGTAATAAAAAAGCCAAACCCAGAAATGATTAAAAGAGAAAGAAACAATGGAAGCCAGAAGGCTGTGGTATAATATACTTAAAGTGCTCAAAGGAAAAACCTGTCAACCAAGAATTTTATTTCCATCAAAGCTATTTTTCAGTAATGAAGGTGAAATAAAAATATTCCCAAATAAGCAAAACTGAGAGAATATGTTGCTAGTAGACCTGCTTTCTAAGAAATACTAAAGGAAGTTCCACAAGCTGAAAGCAAGTGTTCCTCAGATGGTAATTTAAAACCACAAAAAGGCAAAAAGCATCGGAAAAGGTGCACTCCTTGCAGCAAGTTATTCTGGGGAGGAAGTTCCAAGCAGCCCATCTCCTTGGCTACCATGACGTGTATCAGTGTACAAATTTCTTCCTCCTTCCTTTTCACAGCTGTCTCATCCTGAATGATTGATTATACCATAGTTTGTTTATTGAGTCAGTCCTCTGGGGTGTGTACAGTCTTTTGCTATCATAGTGTGGTAACAAATAACCTTCTGCATAAGTTCTTTTCTATTTCTGCATGTATATCTTTGGCATAGATTCCTACAAGTAGGATTGATGACCCAACGAATAAATACATGTATAATTTTGCTAGAGAATGCTAAAAGTACTGCTCTGGGGGTTATGTCATTTTGCCTTTCTTTTCTTTCTTTTTTAAAATATTTTATTTATTGGGGTGCCTGGATGGCTCAGTGGATGAGCATCTGCCTTCAGCTTAGATCATGATCCCGGAGTCCTGGGATCAAGCGCCAAATCGGGCTCCTTGCTTGGTGGGGGGCCTGCTTCTCCCTCTCTCACTCCTCCTGCTTGTGTTCCCTTTCTAGCTGTGTTTCTCTCTGTCAAATAACTAAATAAAATCTTTAAAAATTTTTTACTTATTTATTTGACAAAGAGAGAGAAAGAGAGCACAAGCAGGGGGAGCAGCAGGGAAAGGGAGAGGGAGAAGCAGGCCCCTTGGTCTGCTGCCAAGACCTGCGGCTTGATCTGAGGACTCTGGGATCATGACCTGAGCCAAAGGCAGATGCTTAATTGCCTGAGCTACCTGGGTGCCCCTCACTCTGCCTTTTATCAGCAACTTACCAGAGGACCTTTTTCTTTAGAGCCTCACCACCATTAATGTTGTCAAACTTTGGGATTTTTTTTTTTTTTTGCCATTCTAACATCTTAGTGGAATTTAAACTTGCATTTATCTTTCATAAGTGAGACATGTTGAGTATCTGTTCATAAGTTTAAGGGTCATTTGACTTTTTTTCTGTGACCTTTTTGTGCGTACCTTTTGGCCAGTGTTTCATTGGAGTGGTGGTCTTTTTCTCATGAATTCCTGCTGCTTCCTATATATTAAGGATAATAATTCTTTAACTATGATGTTAAGGTGCAAGTATTTTCCAAACTTGTCATTTGTCCTTTTATATTACTAACAACATAAACTTTTGAGTCAAAGACAATTTGAGTCTTGATTTTGCTCCTTTGTGTGTGAGTGACCTTGACCAGGTTATTTAGCTTTCCTGAACCTCTGTTTTTCCCTTAGTGAAATGAGGACAATAATTGCTCTTCTTGCCTCAAACTCTTGTTATAAAGACTAAATGGTGTTTGTTGAAAATGGTTTGTAAAGTGTTATTCAAATATGAGTCATTCCAAAGTGAAACCTAGCACATCTAATAATATAATTTAGACAGGTAGGAGAAAGCTGGCTCCTCTTTTCTCTCCCATTCTCTGCTTAAAGGTAACCTAGATATAATACAGTAGTGGTCTTCTCAAATCAGTAAATGAAGTGACCTATCATTTACATCTACAATTGTAATTGACCTGGAATTAATGGGGAAGGATAATGACTCTAATCACAAATTAGTAAAAAGTGGTGGGTAAGTTTCAGAGCCAACAAAGCGATAACATGGCAGAATCCATGACCTTATTTTTTTCATTCAAATTTTACTGAGAAACATTTTTGTTGATCTTTCAGTTATTTTAAATCAATCACTGCTTAAACCTATATAGAGAAAGAGCCCTGAACTGGGTGGGGAAGAGATTTTGAGACCACACAAAATAAACAAAAAAACATGACCCAGCCCTTGATTCGCTCCAAGTATTGTTGGAGGAGCTAAGATTTACATACCTATAAGTGACTGACATCTTAATTCAATGTGAATCAGAATTTAGAAGTATAGAAATAAATTTGGGCTAATTTAATAACTGCAGATTGAAAGGAGATTAGAGAGCCCACAGAACTGACAGAAAACATGAACTAAGGGAGGTGGGCCCAGCCAAGGTCTTGCCTCTGTATCTTCTTAGGGCACCACCACTGACAAACCACCACTTGATACTTGCCACTGGTTTTGGCAGCCACGGAGCAGGGAGATGGAAGCTTTCCCCCCACCAGCTTTGGCTTCCACAGAGGAAAGAGAACATTTTATCCTCTGCAACACTCTACACAGAGAGGAGGTGTTAAGTTCAAGGGAGAAAAATAGGGAGGAGAGAGAGAAGCTGGGGAGTTTGGGTTGCAAACTTGAAAAGGGTGAGTTAGAGAAAACCTCACTGAGAAGTGACATCTGAGCAAAGACCTAAAGACGGTAAAGAAGCAAGCAGCAGAGGTATGGGGAATGTCCCTGCAGAGGGTGCTGCCAATGCCGAGTCCTGCATGGAGTTTGCCTGGTGTGCTCAAGACAAGAAGGGCTGAAAGAGAGCGAGAGAGCAGGGAGAGCAGCGGGTAAAGTCAGAGGAGTGGCGGCGGCGGCAGTGGTGGGGGATCATGCCGGGGCTTTTGTGGCACTCTGAGGACCTTGGCTCAGCCAGTTAGGATTTTGAACAGAGGAGTGACTTGCTCCGTTTTATGTTGAAAAGGATCACTCTGGCTGCTCTGCTGAGAATAGACTGTAGGTGGTCCGGAAGCAGGGCTTGGGGGTGACCAGGTGACCATGATGGTGGCTAGGTCTAGAGAGTCAGCAGGGGGAGACCTTAGGAAGTGGTCACGTTCTGAATATACTTGAAGGTAGAGCCCACAAGAATTGCTGATGGATTTGATGTGAGGTTTGAGGGAGAGATGGAGTCAAGGATAACTCCACGGCTTTGGATTGGAGACATTTATGTCCACGGGGAGACTAAAGGCTTGGGGAGCACTGACGATCAGAGAGGCCGTGTCAGGTGCTGCTGCTCTGGGAGATGGTTTCCATCCCACAGGAGAACACCAAGGCCGAGCTGTGAGTTCCTAGCCCCAGCAAGGCCGGTGACTGTATCAGGTCAGGTTCTCCAGCCGCTGCCTCTTGCTTTCTCACTTTCTCACGGTACCTGGGGAGAACGGGAAAAGGGAGCTTGAGGACATTCTCTTCTGACTGTCCTATTTTTCTGTGAAACAGTAAGCAAGACTGTTTGCCCAAAGTGGGGATGCAGGAGGATGTCAGAGGTCTGACGCAGGGAGGGCGTCAGAGTGCTGGATGCCATAACGCCGGCAGCATTACTGTTTCCTTGAAGTTAGTGATTATGACGAGTGAGAGGCGGCAGCCACGTTCTGCTGCATGGGCTATGCTCAGGGTAGGTAGAGAGCAGTTTAAACATCAGATGCAGGACGTCTGAATCCTGGCTTTGCTGTTTTTGGTAGTTTCATGACCTCAAGGGCTCTGCAACTCACATTCTGCAAAAGAGGGGGCGGGGGAGATGTTAGCACCTACACCTTAGAAAGATGTTGCAAAGGTGAAATGAGTAAATAGATCTCAGGTCCTTAGAACAGTGCCTAGCTTGAAGCGAGCACTCAGTAGGTATTAGCTGTTACACATTTTTATCCCTTTCCCACAGAATCAACATACAACCTCTACTGACTTAGTGTTCTAACATTCAGGTCTTGGAATGTGCATGTGGTGGGGGAGAAGGGGTGAGGAATAGTTCCTTTACTGCTAGGATTAAACTAAGTGAGGAGAGAAATAAAGTAGGAAGTAAACAAAAGGAAAGGATAAAATGAGGAGCATGAATAGTGCTCCACAGGTAAATCTTGGTCTAACCAGAGAGCACTTGCAAGGGAGCAGGTGCTCTGGGCAGGGGAAAGGGAGGTTAGAAGGAGTGGGGAGGCTGTTTAAGGACTGAGATAATACTGAATTTTAAAAGTGCCCTCTATACGACAGCCTCTAAAAAGAAGGTCATAAAACGTTTTTTTAATGTATGGGAAATTTTACTAAGAAAATATACACATCTCATTACAATCTATATATCACAAGAGAAAAAAACCAATTCACACATTATGGAGCATTTAGATGGATTCATGGAACCATCTGTAAAAAGTAGATCTAGTATAGTATAGTCTGTGCCAGGCATTCCCCCTTAAACTGGTATTCCCAAAAGCAATTACCACAGGTTTATTTATTCCATCCTTTTATCTTAAATGCACAAGTGAGAAAGGCTAAGCAGTGACTTTTGCAATGTGTGGTTTCCTTTAATAATTAGTGCTTGGGATGTTATCAAAAGGAATCCAGTATCAATTGCAAAAATATGGTTTTAATTTCAGTTAATTTTAAAGGTCCTTGTGCAGGGGTGCCTGTGTGGCTCAGTCGGTTAAGCGTCTGCCTTTGGCTCAGCTCATAATCTCAGGGTCCTCGGATCGAACTGGTTTTGGCTTCTCCCTTTCCCTCTTCTTCTGCCTCCTGTTCCCCCTGCTTGTGTTCACTTGCTTTCTGTCAAATAAATAAAATCTAAAAAAAAAGCCATTAGACAATGTACAATAAAACATGAGATAAAAATGTTTGTCAAATAGTTAGCTAAAATAGGTCTCAGATATTCCTTATTGCACACAGACATTTTATATTTTTTTAACTATTGTCACTTTTTTTTTTTTTAAAGTAAGCTCCATGCCCAACTTGGGACTTGAACTCACAATTTGAGATCAAGAGTTGCATGCTGTACCAGGAAGCCAGCCAGGCACCCCAACTGTTCTTACTTTTTAATGGAAAAAGTTGTATGTATGCATATAATACAAAAGCTATTATTGTATCAGAATATCATTGTATCAAGATAGGGAACTATATCTTACAATTCACATTGACATTGGCAGAGTCACAAAAATGTATAAGCATTATTGAAACTGGTTTGGACAGAAGTGATAGTAGTTAGTAGTTCTGGAAAGATTACGAAATCTAAAGATGTTAATGAACTGGCTATTGAGAGTCTTTGATATAATTTACCAAATTCAGAACTACATCTTTTATGTGTACCTCCAGTACTTAAAATGCTGAAGACTAATGAATAAAATACGTTTATATTCTATTTGAGTTATAAATGGCAACAAAGTAAAAATCGAATAAACTGCCAAAACACATTAAAAAAAACCTCAAACCTAATAAGAGTAGGTGAAGATTTTTCATCTGAAATAACAATTCTTTTTTTTTTTTTTTTTTAAAGATTTTATTTATTTGACAGAGAGAAACACAGCCAGAAGGGGAACACAAGCAGGGGGAGTGAGAGAGGGAGAAGCAGGCTTCCTGCCGAGCAGGGAGCCTGATGTGGGATTCGATCCCGGGTCTCCAGGATCATGACCTGAGCCAAAGGCAGTTGTTTAACCAACTGAGCCACCCAGGCGCCCCTGAAATAACAATTCTTTATTTAAGATCCAGGTAAAATCACCTGTCACAAAGAGGCCCCTCTTCCTTGAGAGGGCTGAGGTTAAGAGCACTGGCTTTGCTACTCACCAGCTAAGATCTTGGGCAAGGCACTTAACCTCTCTGTGCCTGTGGTCTTCTCTGTAAAACAGGTGCAATGACAGGAGGAGATCTGAAAATTACGCTATGTATATGAGGTGCTTAGAACAGGCCTGGTGCTTGTCCATAAAGTTTACTTTAGCATTATTTGCTAACTGTGCATACTTAGTATATTAGTGACCAGTCAATGACTCTCTAGGAATTAATTTAAAATAGGAAAAGGGAAAATAACTTTTCTAGGACATAAAAGGACATACTGAAAACTGGGGAATATATACCCACAAATTTTCCCTACTCATAAAACTTTAAAAAGTGTTCTGAATGTAAGGATGACTTTCCACGGGTACCTGGGTGGCTCAGTTGGTTGAGCGACTGCCTTTGGCTCAGGTCATGATCCCGGAGACCTGGGATCAGGCCCAGCATCGGGCTCCCTGCTCGGCAGGAAGCCTGCTTCTCCCTCTCTCACTCCCCCTGCTTGTGTTCCCTCTCTGGCTATATTTCTCTGTCAAATAAATGAATAAAATCTTTAAAGAAAAAAAGAAAAAGAATGACTTTCCAAAGATAGAAGTGGCAAATAAGCTTTTATTTGGAAAAACCACAAGATTAAATAACCATATGAAAAAGTGTTTATTGGTAAAAACCTGTTACATAAATATACAAACCATCCAAATTCATCTGACTTAATTTGTGTATTTTACACAACTATGAACACATCCTTGTATTAGTTACTTTTCTCTTGGAGAGGCACAATTTTACTTTTCCACAAAAGGGGAAAATTATTATTCTAATCACCAGTTTATCTGAGAAGCTCCTGGCAATAGATATGCAATAAGTAAGAGGTCCTAAGTAGGCCCCATTGGATTTATTCAAATTTGAAACAAAGCATTGAGCTTTTTCTCTGCTAATATTAAAACATCCACATTTCAGATGAGGGAGTATGTTGTCTGTAATCAAATTGTCTTGAATATTTTAAATATTAAATGTTACTTCATTTAGCTTGGCTATAGAGAATTTATTTCATTTTAACACTGAGATGCACATCAAAGTGCAAATCACATATCAGTTGAGAATCAAAGTAGATAAGGAAACTATGTTTTCTATGAAGTCAGCAAAATGCCTGTATCTGAACATGTGTGGTCTTGTTTTGAATGGAAATAGGACATTGGTGCTATTTCATTATTTATGATAGTTCCTTTAAAGGAAATCCCAGTAGAGAGCTTTGATATTTACACGAACGTTCTTAAGTGTTATTTTGGTTCAGCAGAGATGATTCCATTTTGGTCAATCCAGCAGAACCTGGAACTATTCAAGAATATAAAGTTCTCTTTGAGGGATACTGAATCAGCTTGGGAAAAAAGCTACAGAACATCTGGATGAAGGCGAGGCTTTCCCACTCCCCTAACCCCTTTGGAATTTCTCCGTTATCTAGGAGCAGTAAATAATGCTTCACGCCCCTTAATAATTGTGTTTTGATCTTAATTTATTAGCACCTCCTTTGCAAAGGAGAACATAGAATCTTATTTCTCCAGAAGCTGGTAATTTTAGAGAAAGAAAAGACAAAGGATAGGGTAAGTCATGTTAAAAGACAACCAATAGAGAAGAAATGATTATCCATTTGTTAGCTAACTTTTTCAAAAATGAAAACTGGTTGCTAGGTTTTACTTTATATGCGAATTTAAAAACTATACTTGAGGGCATCTGGGTGGCTCAGTGGGTTAAAGCCTCTGCCTTCGGCTCAGGTCATGATCTCAGGGTCCTGGGATCCAGGCCCGCTTCGGGCTCTCTTCTCTGCTCAGCAGGGAGCCTGCTTCCTCCTCTCTCTCTGCCTGCCTCTCTGCCTCCTTATGATCTCTCTGTCAAATAAATAAATAAAATCTTAAAAAAAACTATACTCGAGAATTGAACAGTATTCTAGTTATGTGTTTTCAGAGAACTGTTTAAAAGTTTCGTGTTTTTGTCCTTATGAACATCCCATAAAAACTAGACAACAAAAACAAATGAGACCAGTTCCATGTAAGAAGATAATTTCAGTTATCTTTTTCATATAAGGCATATACTATATGAGCACTGAACAAATGGCACACTACACTCAGTGCTCAATGCTTTCTCTGCAAGCAACTTGGACATCACCTGGGAGCTGCTAAGAAATACAGACTCCCAGGCCCTACCGCAGACCCGCTGCATCACGAGGAGTATCAGCTCTCCAGGTGATTTGGGTATCCACTTTAAGGCAGCGGTGAGAGGCAGGTAAGTGTGCGTCAGAATCCCCTGGGAACCTGCTGAAACTACACCTGCCGGTGCTCTGCCCTGGTGGTCCAGGGGGCCTGGAAGGAGGAGGCAGAGGCAGAGGCATTTTAAAGAAGCTTCAGGGTGGTTCTGAAGCAACTTCCTGGTTAAGAAACCATTCTTTAAAAAGATTTTAACCAAAATCTTTAACATGTTTACCATGTTAAAGTCAATAAACCTTAACCCATAATTCATCCAGTCTCATACCCTGGGTGCTGGCATCAGATTAGAACACGTGTTCTCACATCTCTCTACTAAGTAATTTCTGACAGACTAAACTTACAGAATTTCTTCTCTATTCAAAAGAATGAAAATGACTCTCCATTGCTGTTTTAAAAAATAATTACCTTCTTGCTTGGTAAAAGTTTCCAAAGAAGATCTATTTCTTTTCCAATCATGCCACCAACCCCTCCCCACCATGCTGGTAGCACCTGCCTGTATTCTTAATTTTTTTCTTCAATTTACATCCAGTAGTTGTTACTTCTTTGGTTAAATACTGGTTGGTAAATAGCACACGAGAACAGGTGGCTTTTAATAAATATACATTATATATATTCTAATATATTTATTATATATCTCATATAGTAGTGTAAATATATCTTATTTCTCAAGATAAATATGTATTCATTAAAAACCACCTATTCTCAAGTGTTATTTCCCAAGCAGTACATTACTGGTTTTATTTACACACACACACAGATATATACATGTATACATATATACATTTATATATATATATATAATTTCTTCTGCTTATTTAAATAAGTAGGGTATATGCCAATTGGCCTTTTTTCTTTAAAATATAATTTCCATGAAGACTGTACTCGGCATATTTACTAAGCAAATATCTTAGTAAAAATTACATTAACTCAGCATATGGCCCTGCCTTCCATAAGCACTAAGCAAAAAACAGGATTTATAATTATTATACTTGTAATGTTAAACGAAAACCAGGAGAGTATTTTTGAGGGTGATTTTGTTTGGACAAAGGTAACATGAAAACATAAACCTTTCTTTTTTTTTTTTTTTTTAAAGATTTTATTTATTTGACAGAGAGAAACACAGCAAGAGAGGGAACACAAGCAGGGGGAGTGAGAGAGGGAGAAGCAGGCTTCCTGCCGAACAGGGAGTCCGATGTGGGGCTCGATCCTGGGTCTCCGGGATCATGACCTGAGCCGAAGGCATGCGCTTAACCAACTGAGCCACCCAGGCGCCCCTTAAACCTTTCATTTTTAATTAAAAGAAACAAATAGTGACCTGATTGCTTATTTTATAAAACAGATTTATATAATAAACTTCTGACTTTACTCATCTGTTAAATGGATTAATCAATTGCATCTTAAAATACTCCAAATGGCAGTGCCATTTCAAGCATTCTTAAAATGGTAGATTATATTCAAAATTAGTATGCATCAATCTCTACGTATACATAGAAGGACATATGAACATACAGATGATGCCCTTTTCTCCTCACAGAACATCACATCTAACATATCAAGGACTGTGGAGAGAAATACCAAATGTATACTCTTACATGTAGCTAAGAATAACTTTTTGTAGTTAATCTTCTAGAATGAGCACTTAAAATCAATTTTTGTTCCTTCAAAGCAATTATGTTAGGCACATATAAAGTAATACTACTAAGTCTCCAAATGCTTTTGGGTTTTTCTTTAGAACCCCAATACATAAGTCACATAAGAAAACTGGTCTTACTCGCCAATTGTTACCCATTTTACTGGGATTAAAAATGGCATTTCCTGGTCCGCACACCTACGTTACTCATCCCCTTTAGCTCTAAATTAATTTTGGTGGTTTCAAAAAATTAAATCCATCTTCAGTGGGAAGAGTTGTCACTAATAGTATTCAAAGGAATGTATCATAAAGATATTCCAAAATTATCCAAATAATAGCACCACTATTGGAATAAGGGATATAGCCTGTCCAGTTAAATATGCTTTATTCAGATGTGAAACAGGACTAATCTGTTCAAAGTCACATGATGTCAGTTATAATTTATGCATTATATCCCCTTCTTTGAATCATCTAGAATTAAATAAAATGAAAATAGGTGTTTTTCATATTAAGCAAACCTAAATTTTAGTTGGGCAATAAAATCACATTAATCGAAGCAATTATATTTAAGATATTACCTTTATTAAATAAAAAAGTTACACTATGATTTTTATACACTGTTTAAAACAATGAATATTTTGTTTATCTCTCTAAAGACAACAGTACTTCCCATTTTTCTCTCCTGATGTTATAGATAAGTCTCAATTTAGGTCCAGAAAATAAGCAACAGGGTAAATTTTTCACATTTCTCTAGATTTATCAGCTGGAAAGGAATTTCGGAGCATGAAGATAAAATAAGACTGAAATAAAAGAACTTTCAGATATTGACAGTTTATCCTTAAAATATGGTTAAATTTGGCTTCTTAAAACTCTATACTCATATCCACAGAAGTAAATTTCTATTTTAGTAGCCCTACAAGAGCTGGGGAGAGAAGATTATTACGGTAATAGTAAATAGCAAATACTTTGGCAAGCATGAACAATAGCACAAGTGAAGACATTTATAAATATATCTGCAACATCTCTTTGGGGTGGTATGAGGTGCTGGTGCTGGTGGGCACTCACAATGTAACCAAAACATTGATCCTTTAACGAAGTACAGATTCATGGGGGGGAAAAAAAGTCAAGCAAAGCAATGGGGGAGAATAAAACACAGGAAAAAAACCCATAAATTTATGAACATTATCTCTTTCTCTGAAAAAAAAGGGGGGTCTCTAAAGCATGGAAAGTATTTTTCAGTGGGTGTGCTTCTATTCTGTTAGCAGGGGAGGGCTTAATGAGGTTTCTGGCCAGTCATACACATCTGGCAGCAGGGAATCATATTCACTTCGCCATATTCTTTCTCTAATGTATTTGGCCTTGTCTTCAGGTTCTGGGTATCGGAAAGCCATTTTGTTAGCATACAGGTATTCTGTAACCTGAAAAATAAATAAGATTGCTGTGTAGGCTCTGTTATTAACCTGAGAGAAAATGTACTATTACAACACAGGCGAGAAACAAATTTACAAGAATGAATTCTTTTTCTAAAATAAAAAAATAACATTACTTTGACTCATTTCAAAACATCTGGAAACTATTAAAAACTTGAAAGATGAAATAAAAATAATCTGCAATCTCTAAGTTTGATGTGTTTTATTATTATTTTTTAAAAATATTTTATTTATTTAGGGACGCCTGGGTGGATCAGTTGGTTAAGCGACTGCCTTTGGCTCAGGTCATGATCCCGGAGACCTGGGATCGAGTCCCGCATCGGGCTCCCTGCTCAGCGGGAAGCCTGCTTCTCCCTCTCTCACTCCCCCTGCTTGTGTTCTCTCTCTAGCTGTGTTTCTCTCTGTCAGA
>PITA01003483.1:0-112004 GCA_004023965.1 Spilogale gracilis | reverse complement strand
TGACCTGAGCTGAAGGCAGTCGATCAACCAACTGAGCCACCCAGGCGCCCCAGTTTGATGTGTTTTAAAGTCACACCCCCATTATTGGCATTTCAAGTAGCATGTAAGACAGGGCACCTGGGTGGCTCAGTGGGTTAAAGCCTCTGCCTTCAGCTCGGGTCATGTTCTCAGGGTCCTGGGATGGAGGCCTGTGTCGGGCTCTCTGCTCAGCAAGGAGCCTGCTTCCTCCTCTCTCACTGCCTGCCTTTCTGCCTACTTTTGATCTGTCAAATAAATTTAAAAAATCTTTAAAAAAAAAAAGTAGCATGTCAGACTACTTCCTCTCTGTAGCTGGACTGGGGTGAAAACTTAACCTAGTGTGAGCCAGGGGTTTGTGCTCTAGAATTTGGGTTAAGAGACACAAGGAAATTATTATAAATGAGGTTTTGGGCACTAGAACTTCAGGTCAAGTCAAGCTAGGGCTGGGACCTGCACATGGTGACTCACCACTACCACCATGGAGTGCCAGGCATGTTCCATGTGCTGTACATGTACAGCTCATTTAATCCTCCCAAGAATCCTATAAGGTAAGTACTGGTAGTATTACCCTCATTTTTATATGAGGATGCCAAAGTATGCGGAGTTTAGTAAGTAACCTGCCCCAGGTAGTTAAGTGAGAGCTGTGTCTCAAATCCAAAGCATTCATATTACAGATCCCAGGCCCTACACAGTTAATTAAGCCAGATTACTTCCCACTTCATTTGACTTGAGTGGATTTCTGATGTTTGTGACCACGCCACACACCATGACTGGTGATGAGGATAAACCCTTCTGAGCCTCAGAGATGTAAAATGATATAAAATGTCCCTGTGAACATCCCATAAAAAGCTTCGTCACCAGATAGCACACCTGTTATATAGGAAATTCTCAAGTTATGGTTTCATTTTAACTTAAAAAAAAAATCACAATACATGATTAAAACAATTCAAACAATTATGCTTTTCTCCTCCTACTCCAATTCCCATTTAAATGGTGACTACTCTTAAAGTTTGCTTCAGCTTTCTAAGAAAAAAAAATAACAAGGAAATAAAGGTCATTAAAAATAACCTTTTGTCCCAAGGGCTTAACATTACTATGCTTTGTGATGAAATGTGTTTCGATTATTTTCTAGCCAATTATAAGAAACATATTTGTACCCACAGAAAAGGCTGAGGCAAAGCAAGGGATCAGAGATGCTCACTGGCTGTGGGATGGGGTGAGGGACAGAAACAAAGCACTCCTGGTGTCCTGATGCCTTGCTCTTGAAAAGGAAAGCCTTAAGCCAATGAAGAAGGAGCAAATTGTCCACCCTGGGGAAGGAAGAAGAGGCATGATCCTGGGGCTATGCTCCTGTACCATTCCTAAGCACAGGCATCTCCTATTTCATGTAACCTTTCCTCTGGACACACTGGTAGTCTCCTAACTGACTGATATGCTCTAAAATCTGTCCCAAATCTAATACCATTCTATAAATTCTAAAGCTGAGCTCTATTCATCCAAGTTCTGGCTCTAAAATCCTCAGCTGTTCTGCAACAGTAAGGTATTTAGACTCCTTAGCCTGAATTTGTGTATCTGTACAAGCTGGCCTTAAGATAACTTGCAAATCCTGTCTTATGCCATTTTCCTACCCATACTTTAGATTCCAGCTCAAGTGGATTGGCTATTATTTCTTTTTTGAGATGTTACTTTATTTATTTTTAATAAATAAATTTTTTTCAACTTTATTGAGGTAGGATTGACAAATAATCATGTATTTATGGTATGCAGTGTGATGTTTTGATGTATGTGTACACTGGGAAATAATTTCCCCAATCAAGCAAATTGACCTCTTATTCACTTCACTTACTTACTTTTTGCATGTGTGGCAAGAATATTTAAGATCTACTCTTTTAGCAAATTTCATTAAATCATGCTGTACATTGAGATCTCCAGAACTTAATCATCTTATTATGGAAAATTTACACCCTTTGATCAGCATTTCCCCTTTTCCTCTAGGCCCTGGCAACCACCATTCTACTCTGTTTTTATGAGTTTGATTTTTTTAGATTCCACTTATAAGTGAGATCAGACACTATTTGTCTTTCTCTGACTGATGTATTTCATTTAGCATAATATCCTCCCTCCATGTTCATCCTTGCAGTCACAAGTGGCAGGATTTACTTCTTTTTTAAGGCTGAATAATTGTGTGTGTGTGTGTGTGTGTGTACACATATCTATGTATATATCCACAGTAAGTATTATGGACACTTAATTTGTGTCTTGGCTATTGTGAATAATGCTGCAATGAACACTGGAGTGCTCTTGAAGATTATGATTTAATTTCTTTTAGGATACATACTCAGAAATGGGATTGCTGGATCATGTGGTAGTTCTATTTTTTGGGTTTTGAGGAACTGCCATACGATTTTCCATAATGGCTGCATTAATTTATATTCCCACCAATAGTGCACAAGGAGGAATCCATTTATGTTTAATAGCTTAGAGTATGTCCTATAATCAAAAAACTGACTTTGAAGCCAAAACCTAAAACTAAAATAATCTCTACATTCATCACGGGGCTCGAACTCACAATTCCAAGAAGGAGAGTCACATCCTCCATTGACTGAGCCCAACCAGGTGCCCTTGGATTGGCTATTTTTTTTAAAGACTATTTTAAAGGTTATTTATGTGAGTGAGAGAGAAAGCACCCAAAAGCGTGCATGAATCAGGGGGAGGGGCAGAGGGAGAGAATCTCAAGCAGACTCCTCACCAAATGCAGAGCCTGATGTGGGGCTTGATCTCATGACCTGAGCCGAAATTAAGACTTGGATACTCAACTGACGGAACCACGTAGACACCCTGGCTGTTATTTCTCAAATATATCATCCTCTAATTCCCAATAATCTTTATTTAGTTTATGAGCATTAAAATAATGCAATAATAACATTTATAGTCAGAAGGGTAAAAATTTTAAGATCATCAGTATACAGTCGAAAATGTGGCTGGTAAATTCTACATCTAATCCTGATGTTTAAGAAAATCTTAGTAAATTAGATATAAAAATTACTACTTTCAAAAGATAAAAAATAGTATCACACTTAGTATTAAAATACAAGGATGGGGCACCTCAGTGGCTCAGTGGGTTAAAGCCTCTGCTTTCAGCTCAGGTCATGATCTCAGGGTCATGGGATCGAGGCCTGTGTTGGGCTCTCTGCTCCCCAGGGAGCCTGCTTCCTCCTCTCTCTGCCTGCCTCTCTGCCTACTTGTGATGTCTCTCTCTGTCAAATAAATAAATAAAATACTAAAAATAAAATAAAATAAAATAAAATACAAGGATGCCCTTATCAACTAAGTTGCTTAAAACTGCTCCTAAGGGGGGAAAAAAGAGCAATACATAAAAAAATGAAGAAAAAAGGGGCGCCTGGGTGGCTCAGTCATTAATCATCTGCCTTCAGCTTCAGGCATGATCCTGGAGTCCTGGGATTGAGCCCTGCATTGGGCTTCCTGCTCAGTGGGAAGCCTGCTTCTCCCTCTCACTCCTCTTGCTTGTGTTCCCTCTCTAACTGTGTTTCTTTCTGTCAAATAAATAAATAAAATATTAAAATAAGCAATGAAGAAAAAAATTACTTGCAAATAATTCCAAACTCAAAATTCCAAAAGATTTAAGGGGTTAAGATTGCTCAAAAAACTAGTTATCAAGTAAATTCATAAAAACTAATACTTTCCCTATATACCAGAAATGACAGGCAAAGATATGGAAAGAAAAATCTTTATTATGAAGCACAAAAAATTTTAAATATCTAGGAAAATAAGTATTAAGTAACATACCATGTTTAGAGAAGAAAACAACAAAATTATATTGAAAGACTTAAAAAAAAGAAACAGACTGAGTGGGAAGAGGTACTGATGGGGAGGAAGAGCCAGTACCAAGACTCAATTTCACTAATTTAAATTATAAGTCTGACAGTTTTATACACAGATGCAGGGTTTTCTTTAGATTCAAAAAATTGACAGAAAAATTCACCCAAAAAACTGCATAGTTTTTACAGATAAGAAAATACTGAAAAACCAAAATAATGGGAAACATATAGTATCAAATAATACATATTATACCTACTACAATATTTATTATTTAGATTTTATTTTTGAGTAATTTTTACACCAGACTCTCAACTCTCAGATCAAGTCACACTCTCTACTGACTGAGCCAGCCAGGCACACCCATACCACAATAATTTTAAAGGTGCATGGGTGCCCCCCAGGGACGCCTGGTGGTTCAACTGGTTAAGTGTCTGCCTTTGACTCAGGTCATGACCTTAGGGTCCTGGGATCAAGCCCTGCATCAGGCTCCCTGCTCAGCCGGGGAATCTGCCCCAAATTCTCTCCCTCCCTCTCTGCCACTCCCCCTTCTCTCTTTCTCTCTCAAATAAATAAATAAATCTTAATAATGTGGGTTATATTCTTGTAGTAAGAAAATGGGTGATTTAAAATTTCTTCTTTGCACCCTTGAAATGTTTCAAACGTTTCTTTAATAAAGTTGTGGGCACCTGGGTGGCTCAGTGGGTTAAAGCCTCTGCCTTTGGCTCAGGTTGAAGGCCTGGGATCGAGGCCCGCATTGGGCTCTCTGCTCAGCGGGGAACCTGCTTCCTCCTCTCTCTCTGCCTGCCTCTCTGCCTACTTGTTATCTCTCTCTCTGTCAAATAAATAAATAAAATCTTAAAAAAAAAAATAAAGTTGTGCTACTAAAGAAAACATCATTAAAATTTATGTGAAGAGGTATAAATTAATACTTACTTTAATAGCAATGTTAATAGAAACTTCCTGAATATCGGCAAGTGGTGGGTAAAGTCTCCCTTGAGCTAACTCTTTATCTGTCAGTTGATTTGCCAGAGCCTGAAGAGAAAAACAGCATTTCACTTTTGTTTGTTTAAAAGCACAAAATAAGGACCTAATAAAATGGAAGAGGGGTTTGAGGAGCAGAAAATAATACAGGTAGCATAATTCCCCTTATTTTTAACAGGAATATGCTTAAAGCACTGCAGAGATTAAAACTGTTTACCACTAAACAAATAACCAGACTGAAAGGTTTAGTGAAAGGTTTATTGCCATATTCTACTTAATACATACAAAGTTTGGCATAATTATATCAGTTACTATGAAAATAAACATTAAAATCTGTACTAATGTGAGTTCTTCAAAATTCATATTACAGTCTGGCCCTCTAATAGGCCACCACACTCCAAATAAACTAGTAGTTATCCATTAAAAAAAAATGAAGGTGTTACATTTTATCTATGCCCTCACAATATTTACCTTCAGATACAGATACACAATAGGTACAGTATGTGATATAAATATGAAAAATCCATAGCTTAACATTCAAACATTTGAAAAATCATGATAAAAAGTGGATCTTATGCAAAAGTAGATAGCCAAATCAAAAAAAAGCAACAGAGGAATAACTTCCTTTCTATTCATAAGGCAAATTTAACCCATTTTCCTTCTCTGTTTTTAGTTAAGATCCACTCATCTTGGGGTGCCTGGATGTCTCAGTTGTTAAGTGTCTGTCTTTGCCTCAGGTCATGATCCCAGGATCCTGGGATCAAGCCCCACATCAAGGCCCCCCACCCCCACGCCTTCTCCCTCTTTCCCTCTCTCTGCTCATGTTTCCTCTCGCTGTGTTTCTTTCTGTCAAATAAATAAATAAAATCTAAAAAAAAAAAAAGATCCACTCATATTTATAATTTAAAGCCAAAATAATATTTAAAACATTTACCTTTGCAGCTTCTAGGAAAACATGATCACTAATATGCCGGGTGTTACAGAGAATAACAGCTAAAGCCACGCCTACAAAACATTTTAAATAGTTTATTTAGTAAGGGTACTTTTATGAAAGGAATCAAATACATTCCCAGACTTAAATTAAAGCAAGTTAATGGCAACTACTACCCGCAGATGGCCGCCCTCCTCCAAACAAAGCAGCCAAGAGAAAACAGAAATCTGACAGTTAAAATAATCTTTGTTAACTGTTACAATTCTTATCTCCTAGAATAACGTTAGAAATATCGAATGGCTTTTCTCAACTTAGTTTTTACAATCAGCAAAATTACAATATATACAATTCATCAACACTTGTTACAAGGAACATCAGTTCCCAGCCTATCACTAACCCTTCTACTTCCTGCCCTATAGAGGCAGCTACTTTTAATTCTTTTAGCTGATGATTTTTGTATTTCTCTCTCTCAAACAGCTTGCTTGTATTCCTCCCAACTTCTGAGTTTTAGAAATCACCCACTCCTTCCTGTAGGAAATAAGTACTTGGCTTTCTTCCACATTTCCAGCCTCATCCCTTCCTCCAGTATGGTTAGAGCACCATTTTGGCCAAATCAGTCAGTAGCCAACGTTGGTTATTATGGCTTCATGAGTGTTACTCACAGCAGAGGTATTATTAACACCATGTCATGATTACTTCTCCTCTTCTCCGTAACTTTTGATTTTCCCTGGAGTTACTGTCCTATTCTCCTTACTTTACTTTCTCGGTACTTAAAATTATTTCAAACTGAAACACTCATTCGTTTGCCTGAATCATCCAGTATCTCAATCATCATACCTACTCTCTTCCTTTATCCTCTAGAAAAAACCTCTGCTGCCGTGACCATCTTCTCTCCACCCCAGATCCTGCTCTCCACCCTAGATCTGGAGCAGTCATCCTGGAAAATCCCTTTGATTCGTGGGGATTCCTTTTGTTTCTTTCTGAGATCACTCCCTAAATCCCACTTCTTCCTAGTTTTTTTGTTATTCCCTCTTTTTGGTAGCACATGTTTTCCTGTAGTTTTCTGAAGATGCCCCCTTTTTTACTACCTTCCACTTATTTGATAGTTTGGGTTTAGAATTCTAGTTTGGAAATAATGTCCGTTCAGAATTGTGAGTTATTATTTCAATACCTTCTAGCTGTCAGCATTGTTGGTGAGAAATCAGTGCCAATTTGATTTCAGATTCTTTTCGACGATTATCTTTTTACTGCATCTCTGGAAGTATTAGGAACTTTTCTCATCCCAAATGTTCTGCAGCTTTCCAGTAACGTGCCTTGAGGTGCATGACTTTCACATACCACATACGGCACTCAGTAGGAGGCCCTTCCTATCTAGAAACTTGGGTCCTTCAGTTTGGGGAAATGTTCAGAAGTCTTTGATAATTTTCTTCCTTCCACTTAAACTGTTCTCTCTCTCTACAATCCTTTTTTCTGATATTGTACTTTCTGGATGAATCCTCTAATTTTCTTCTTTTGTTTTCCATCTCTCAACCTTTGCTTGTTTTTTAGGTGATTTCCTCAGATTTTTTTTAAAAAAATAATTCTCTATCAAACTTTTCATTTTCAAGAGCTCACTTTCGTTTTCTAATTTTAAAAAATTCTGTCTTGTTTCTGGAACATATTTTTATCTCCATGTGGATACTGACAATTTTTAAACTTTCCTTTCCCCACCTAATCAATCCTTGCTTCTTCTAAAATGGATTTATTTTTTATTATTTTATTTTATTTTTATTTTATTTTTAAAGATTTTATTTATTTATTTGACAGAGAGAAACACAGCTAGAGAGGGAACACAAGCAGAGGGACTGAAAGAGGGAGAAGCAGGCTTCCCGCCGAGCAGGAAGCCCAATGTGGGGCTCGATCCCTGGTCTCCAGGATCATGACCTGAGCCGAAAGCCTAACCAACTGAGCCACCCAGGTACCCCTTAAATAGCTTTTTTATTTCTTGTCTATTTTAGTCTCTCTTATGAGATAAATTGTTCATATAAGAACTTTACTTAGATGACCAGTAATCTTTGAGTGTTTTTCATATGTAAGGGTTAGGAACTAAAAGAATGATTGGTAGCCATGAGCATGAGATGGGGCTTGCCCACTTTGAGTATCACTGTGATGACTTGGCTTTCAATCACCCTACTTTCTGGCACTTCCTTCCTCAACTCTGTATGTTGTCTTCCAGTCTAGAAATTCTCAGTTTCACAGTACCCAAAGCGAATCCCAATAGTCTCTGGCCGGAGTGGGGCAATACACTTATCCAATTAATGAAGGATGAGGAGAAGATCAGATGGTTAATAGATTCTTTATTTTAATCTAGCCTCTAGATAATACATATATTTCAGAAAATAGAGCATTTGTTCCATCTACAGTTAATAAAGTTGCTTAAATGATTGGGGCAAAATCAATTGTCCTCTTATATTTGGCTTGGCTATTCCATGTTCCTTCCTTTCCTCTTCATTCTTGACTGTTGGGATTTTTTTTTTTTAATCATTTCATTTCCTCCCCTAACAGTCTCTAACCAGAGTTTTGGGAAGTTCTTCTAGTCTTCTCATGGTTATCCTAACATTTATAACCTGCACCCTTACGAAAATTCCATGGAAATCCCTTAATTTACCCTCCTGCCAGACAATACAAGTCCCTTGTAACAGTTTCAGTCTACTTAACTGATAAACTATTATAGTTGCTCCTTTCAAGGAAATCTTTTTGCTCTGATTGCATTCACAGTCTTCTCTTTGTTATTATTTGCTGAAGCCTCACAATGATGTTCCTAGATGTGGTCTTCCTTTTATTTATCCCACAAGGGTTTCACTGGTTTTATGTCAATATTGTGTACTGACATCATGCATCAGGTTCTAAGAAATTCTCAGCCATGAAGCCTACAAATATTGCCTCTGCTTCATTCTCATGCTTGTCTTCTGGGACTAGCCAATAAAGTACATCAATTAAAGGTATATATCTGTTTTTCTCTATTTTTCTTTTTTTGGTCTCTTCATCATTTCTTCTGACTTTATAATTTAATTCTCTTTAGTCTAATCTGCCATAAGCCTTATTCACTGAATTCTTAAATTTATTTTATCTTTCAATTCTACAATTTAGTGTTACTTGGCTGAATCTTTCAAGCTTGGCTTTTATCTCCATAAACACAATGAGCATATTTCTTTCACAGCACCTGTTTGATAGCTAGAATTCCAGTTTTCCTATTGTTTCTGATACTTTCAGCTTCTGCTGTCTTGTCAGTTTGCATTCTCACCAGCAGTGCAAGACGGTTCCCACCTCCACATCCTCACCAATACCTGCTGTTTCTTGTGTTGCTGATTTTAGCCATTCTGATGAGTGTGAGGTGATTATCTCATTGTAGTTTTGACTTGTAGGTCCCTGATGATCAGTGATGATGAGCATCTTTTCATGTATCTGTTGGCCATCTGCATGTCTTCTTTGGAAAAAATGTTTATTAATGTCTTTTGCTGATATTTTAATTAGATTATTTGGATTCTGAGTGTTGAGTTTTATAAGTTCTTTATATATTTTGGGTACTAACACTTTATCAGATATTTAATTTGCAAATATCTTCTCCCATTCTGCCTATCGACTGATGAATGCATAAAAAAGAGGTGGTTTAGGGGCACTTCAGTGGCTCTGTCATTAAGTGTTTGCCTTCAGCTCAGGTCAGATCCCAGCATCCTGAGATCCGGTCCCACATTGGTCTCCCTGCTCAGAGGGGAGCCTGCTTCTCCCTCTTCAGCTTCCCTGTGCTTATGTTCCCTCTCTTGCTATCTGTCTCTGTCAAATAAACAAATAAAATCTTAAAAAATAAAAAAGAAGATGTGGTACACACACACACACACACACACACACGCACACACACAATGTACTATTACTCTGTTATTCAGCCCTTTAAGAAAAAAAAAAGAATAAAATCTTGTCATTTGGGATAACATGGATGGAGCTAGAGAGTATTATCCTAAGTGAAATAAGTCAGTCAGAGAAAGACAAATACCATATAATTTCACTCACATGTAGAATCTATGAAATAAAACAAATAAGCAAAGGGAAAAAAGAGAGGCAAACCAAGAAACAGACTCTTAACTAAAGAAAAAAAACTAATGGTTCCCAGAGGAGGAGGGGGGGGGGCATGTGTTAAATAGATGATGGGGATTAAGGAGTGCACTTGTCCTGATGAGCACTGGACATTGTATGGGAGTGCTGAATCACTATATCGTATACCTGAAACTAATACTATGTTAACTATGTTAACTAACTGGAATTTAAATAAAAAATTAGAAAAAAAAGGAGGTACTGAAGGCGGAGATACAAAGGATTAAATAATTTTAACTTGTTCTGTTCCTTTTGCATTTTTATATACCATGTACTACATTATTTCTATAATAAGAAAAAGTTCAATGAAAAAGATGAATAAATACATTTATGGGGAAAATAAAGCAAGTTGGTTTTGCTGAATTCCTTGAGTTTCCCTGTACATACCAAAATTCTATATATACTGTTGTTCATTTTAATCTTAAGTTCTAAGTAATTTCATTAAGTATTTTAACATAATTAACTATTACTCTTTAACATAAATAATGGTGGCACTTACCTGGAAAAATATACACGTTGTTGCCTTGGCCTGGTGTAAAAAGTTGCCCATCACTGAGTCTCACTGGCTCAAACGGACTGCCGCTGGCAAACAAACACCTTCCCTGTTAAGAAATGAAATAACTGCTGTTTCTTGTGTTGGTGATTTTAGCCATTCTGATGAGTGTGAGGTGATTATCTCATTGTAGTTTTGAGTGTAACTTAAAGTGGACTAACACTGAGCCGAATCAAAACAATATTAAGTCTTGTACTAAACAGACCAATATAATAATACTTGCGAACAGGCATAATTTACTAAATAATATAATCCTTCCATTAAAATTCTTATCAGAATGAGTTTTTATGCAGAGCACACATTCAAATAAAACTGAAAATTGTCCATTATTAAACTAAAAAACTTCACACTTCTATTTCCTTTAAAAAGTTTAAAATGTAGATGGACCGACATATACCATCCTGAATAGTAAAGAGTGCTATAAACAAATGTGAATGAAGGGGAACACATCAAAAATTAAACTGTGATCATTGAGTATACACCTACTAATTTTGGCTCTGTGCCAGGTGTTCTGTTTGTGTTAACTCAGTTTAGCCTGCATAAAAAGCCTTATGAGATTATCATCCTCTCCATCTCACCGATATATTAAAAAAAATCTCAGAAAACTACAGCTTAGATTTCCAAGTACTTTATAAAAAGTAAAAAGTCATGCATTACAATTGTAGCAGTTAAACCTGAATCAGATTTTTTTTTGTCACTCCAAAGCCCATGGTCTTTCTATTATGCTAACAATGCCCCTGTTGGGCAGTTTACACAACAGACATATGGTATAACCATACTATTACCCCAGAAAAATACAGCATGTTGCCTTGAAGAAAAATAAGTCTCCAAATTTGTTGTAACAATTTTAGTATTGTGCTCAACAATGGCATATGATGTTATAGCATATTCGACATTTTTTTTAAAAGATTTTACTTATTTGAGAGACAGCAAGTGAGTGCACATGAACAGGGGAGGGCAGAGAGAGAAAAACAGTCTCCCCTGCTAAGCAGGGAGCCCCATGCAGGACTCGATCACAGGACCTCGAGATCATGACCTGAGCCAAAGGCAGACGCTTAACGCACTAAGCCACCCCCGCACCCCCAAATTCAGTATTTCCAAGAGAATTAGATATCTATTAAATTGATGAGTACCTGAAAGTAAATTTATAAATCCTTTATTTTTTTAAAAAAGATTTTACTTATTTGAGAAAGAGAGAAAGAGAGAGAAAGTGAATAAAAGAGTGCATAAGCCGAAGAGGCAGCAGAGGGAGGAGGCTCCCCTCTGAGCAGGGACCTAGGGTTCAATCCCAGGGCTCTGGGATCATGACCTGAGCCGAAGGCAGACGCTTAACAAACCAAGCCACGCAGGTGCCCTTATAAATCCTTTAAATATCGTTTCCCTGCCACAAATCCCATCTGCTCTACTACTCCTTGCAAAAAAACACAAAGAGCAAGAAAACAGTAATTCTCAAAACCAGATAATCTATCTTGGAATAGTTGAGGTATGACTAAAGTAAGTCACGTTCATTTCTTTTATTTTTTCATTTTTATTTTTTGCAAAGATTTATTTATGTATTTGAGAAAGAGAGAGAGAGAGAGAGAAAGAGAGAGAACACATAAGGGGAGGAGCAGAAGGAAAAGCCAGTCACAGTGCCTAACACCACATTCAATCCCATAAACCCAAGATCATGACCCAAGCTGAAATCAAGCTTAACCAACCGAGCCACCCAGGTGCCGCAAAAGTCAGTCATGTTTAAACAGCTATCTGGATTAAGTAAGAGGTGGTTTACAGAAAACTGAACTATTCCACACAGAAGGATGGGCAAACTGAACAGCACCTGAACACTGGACAGAATAATAAGTGTTTAGACAATGCTTTGTTTTCTTTTCTCTAGATCTAAAAATCTGTTTTATACCAAGGCTGATTATTCTTTGAAGTATAATGAATCCTTGGCATCAGTGGATTTAACACTCAACAGTTTGACCTTTGGACCACCTGAAGGTCTACAATGTATATTAATTATTACTTTTACAAGACGTACTTTCAGTTTCAAAATGACACAAAGTGTAGAAGCTAACTATGCTAGTGCTGGGCCCAGGTGACTATCTTGAAGCTACAATGTCAGGCGACTGTATCATTTTCCAGAGAGCTATGATCATTCTCTACCTGTTCTAAGCAAAGCTCCACTTGTGTTACTTTGAAGATTAAAGTCAGTTCATACTTAATGCCATAAATCATTACAATGATAATGCATATAATAACATAGATTATTTTGTGATACCACTAAGTTTAATAGCTTTATAAAACGTATCATACAATATAAGCTGTATAGGAAAAATGTTACATTCTCATGATACCAGTAAATTTTTAAATTTAGAAAGATCTTGGGTATCTTCACTAGAATAGCAAGGTTCTACAGCAGTTCATCTTCCTCAGGCTATTTTTGTCATTCATGATCAACCTATAGTTTAAATATGGCTGTATCTTAATGATAACCAAGTATTCTCATTCTGAAGTTCAAGAATTAAAAACAAGTATTTTTCTCACTAAGCAGCAGAGGGTGTTAGAGTCTACTGAAAACAAAAGGACACTAAAAATTTTAGAGGTGACTGCAAATATGTAATTTATGCCATTATTTTATGTAAATCTAAGAAGGAATTTATGTAAAATTAAATTATGATACAATGCTTTTTTATCATTTTTAGGAGGTAATACAAAATTGAGAAAAAATTTGCATCTTAGACCTGATAGAATACAATATATCAAACTAGTCTCCTTGGAGGATTTTTATTCATTCCAGTAATGCACAGCTCTTGGGACAGTATTTATTCAAAAAAATAAAATTCTTAAATGTTTGGGCAGTCTTCTAGTGATACGCCACTACTGCCCAAAACACTTACATTTTTTATATTTCTAAAATGTCAAAACCTACTGATACATTGAGCATATTTATCAGTCATTGTATAAGACCAAGATTTAATTTGGGGGGACAATAACCATTAGTTTTAAGTGAAGACTGGTAAACAGGATACCATACTGCGGTAAAAAGTTAAGACAGTATACTAAAGAGACTGATTTTCATTTCTTTATTTTTTTGATATCTGGATGCTGGTTTTGTGGATGATTTAAAAAAAAACTATTTCAGGGGCGCCTGGGTGGCTCAGTTGGTTAAGCGACTGCCTTCGGCTCAGGTCATGATCCTGGAGACCCAGGATCGAGTCCCACATTGGGCTCTCCGCTGGGCAGGAAGCCTGCTTCTCCCTCTCTCACTCCCTCTGCTTGTGTTCCCTCTCTGGCTGTGTTTCTCTCTGTCAAATAAATAAAATCTGAAACAAAACAAAACAAAACAAAACAAAAAAACGATTTCAATAACTATTAGAAGTTTCAGTGATTACTATAATTTGGGAACCAGTAGTCAGTAGAATTTATTTTGACTAAACTGAGTGGCAATATGAAGCGAAAGGAATTTAGAGGGAATATATGTATCAAAATACATATTTTTGGCAATGAAAAAAAAGAATGCAAAAGACTTAAGGAGCATGAATACTAAGTCTGAAACTTCTGAGAAGATTCTGCTTTGGTAATGATCTAGGCTGTTTCACACCAATTCTCCCTCTGATAACAATGAGAAACTGGATAAAATACATTAAAAATATTTGTTAAGAAAGCAGCAGTGCTATCAAGATCTGAGAGCTTGGGTGAGATCTGAGATGCAGAAGAATAGGAAAACAAGATATGTGAGTTCAGCACTTGAAGCTTTCCCCTCAAGGGGATTACAGATTTCAAAAGTGGTATCTGTGGCTGGGAACCCAAGCCACAAAGCTGTCAGGAGCCTCACGATGACAGAGAGAGGAAAGTGAAGTTCAGGGGCTGCTAGGGATGATGCTAATAAATACCCCAGGACTTTTGATTCATGTCCAAAGGGGTACACACTGGGAGAAACGGTAAGCCATGGAAATAGAGCAGGCACCCCATGGACTGCATTCTGATTAGATTACAGTGAGCTGCTCCAGACCAAAGCCCACCAAAGGAAAAGGGAAGACCCCTTCATCCAGAGCCTCAAATTACTGCTACAATTCTTCACCCACACCATCTAGCATTCAACAAGGAAACAAAGTAAAAAATAAAACTAGGCTTACAAAAATACAAGACTGCAAAAGAAAGACAGATAATAGAAATGGACTCAGAGAGTACAGAATTTCCTGCTATCAGACATTAACTTTAATCATGATTCATATATTTCAGAAATTAAATCACAAGATAGAATATTTTAAACCTATAAGCTATGCATAAAAATGAAATAAGATTTTAAAAATACTGTTAAAAATTGTGAGATGTGACAATGATACTGTGATTATATCTTTAAAAGAACTCTTGAGGCGCCTGGGTGGCTCAGTTGGTTAAGTGACTGCCTTCAGCTCAGGTCGTGATCCTGGAGACCAGGGATCGAGCCCCGCATCGGGCTTCCTGCTCGGTGGGAAGCCTGCTTCTCCCTCTCTCAGTCCCTCTGCTTATGTTCCCTCTCTAGCTGTGTTTCTCTCTGTCAAATAAATAAATAAAATCTTAAAAAAAAAAAAGAACTCTTAACTTTGAGAGATACGCTATAATACTTGAAATGATATGGTGTCTTGAGATCTGTTTAGGATGAATATGACACAGAAGAAACAAGATTGATGAGGAGGTGATAATTTCTATAGCTGGTACTCGCATATGGGAGTTGATTAGACTACTCTACCTCTGTATATGTTCAAAATTTTCCATAATAAAAGATGTTTTTAATAGAGTGGAGAAAAAACATTTACCACAGATTTGTTACCTATTCTGAAGTACATGACCTAATAATTATTCCTGTTGGGTATCAATGTAAACGAGACTTTAAATATTACTTCCTGGGGTCACTTAAAGATCATTTACAAGGAAAATACAGAATGAAATTACACTGTGGAGATTAAAAATATTTCCCTACTGAACAGTGGGGAAAAAACCTAATGGTACTAATAGTATATAAGCAGATAGTTGATAAATTGGGATATAACCCTGTGGCTACGTAAAGATTCACAAGTACTAAATCTTAAATGATTTGGATAAAGGTAAAAACTTGTTCCTGACAGCTGTCAGATGACTGAAAACAATGGCTCCATAAAGACAAATACCAATAGTGAAGATACGTTTGAAGAGTAAAAAGAATTGTTTTATTAATTGTCAGAGCAAGAAAGCAGAGTTTATTTATGAATTGATTATTTCTATAATATGCCATTTTAAGTCCATTTTCACTAATTAGAAAAATATTCAAATTGAAATTCTACAAATGAAAAAGAGAATAAAATTAAGAGCCTAGCAATAGATTAGCACAGCTAAAAAGAGTACATGCAACTGGAAGATAAACCCAAAGAAAATCACCAGATTACAATACAGTATGCAGGGCTGCCACATGGCTCGGTGGGTTAAGCATCCGCCTCTTGATTTCAGCTCGGGTCATGACCTTAGAGTTGTGGGATCAAGCCCTGAGTTGGGCTCTGCACTCAGCATGGAGTCTGCTTGTCCTTTCCCTCTGCCCTTCCTTCTGCTCTCTCTCAAATAAGTAATAACAACCTTAAAAAAAAAATCACACAGTATGCCAACAGGATAGAATATGCAGAAAGTTGTGTAAGAGATATGTGAAATATGTGAACAAATCTGACCCTCTACAACTAGAGACCCACAAGAGGACACAAAGAATGCAGCCAAACCCAGATATTTCCAACACAGACCACAAAAGAGGGCATCAAGATACAGACCTCCAGAGTCCCAGACGGAATAAATACAAGCTCACCTATGCCCAGTGTAACAAAACCCAAGACAAAATTATATATCAAAAGGAAAACAGAAGTCAGGACATAATAGAATAACACCTCTACTGACTTTTACTTCTATGTATAGTAAAAAAATCCTTCAAAATGAAGGCAAAATAAAGAGATTATCAAGAGAAATTCATCAGACCCACACTCAAGGAAATTTCTTCTGGTAGAAAGAAATTGATCCAAGATAAAAGCATAAACATATAGGTCGGACAGAATGGCAACAGAATACATTAAGATGTATTGAAATGAATATTTTGTGTTAAGAACAATAACGTCTTTTGGGATTTAAAATATAATTAAAATGTGCAACAATAGCACATAAGACAAGAAGGTGTTAAAATGGAGATGTAAGGTAATTACTTTCCAGAATTCATACACACAATAGTTTGTATCAGAAATTGATGATCCAAGGGTACATACTGTAATCTCTACAGTTACCATGAAAAGAATTATGCAAGAATGTATAACTAAGGTCAACAGAAGAAAAATAACAGACATAACCAATTCATACAATTATTATTAGTACCTCTGTAAGTGTATATGCTTCTTCAGCCGTGCATTCAGCCATTGCTGTAGGATTGCTTAATGCAAATATTACAGGCCTTTCATTGATTTCAGCCATGGCTTTGATTACACTAGGAGTGAAAAGTCGGCCAGCTCCTGCAACTCCTATAAGACATAACGAGGGAAAAGTAACTTCTTTACGCGTACATAAAACAATTCTTAACAGAATTTCTACAATAGGTTTAATACAATAAAACACACATTTTGTGTTGCTGAGAAAAATGTCATGGGAACACAATCTCGAATCTGAAAACAATAAAATGCTAAAAGTTTTCACTAAAATATTTATTGTTTACCCCAAACATAGTAAATTGTAAGAAATAAAAAGAGTATATCTATCTCCATCACTGTCTAATTAAGATAAAACCTGCTACAACATGAGTGAACCTTAAGGACATTATGCTAAGTAAAATAAGCCAGTCACAAAAGAACAAATACTATATGATTCCACTTATATGAGGTACCCAGAGCAGTCAAATTCATAAACACAAAAAGTAGAATGGTGACAGTGAGGGGCTAGGGAAAGTATTTGTTTAATGGGTATGGAGTTTCAGTTTTGCAAAATGGGGAGTTTTGGAAACCAGCGGCACAACAATGTGAATGCATTTAACACTACCCAATTGTTCACTTATAAAGGGTTATGATACAGGCAACTCATGAGTTACTGAACTCTACATCTGAAACAATGAGGTACTATATTTTGGTTAATTCAATTTAAATTTAAAAAAATGGTCATGATGACAAGTTTTATGTTATGTGTATTTTCCACAACTAAAAGTGAATTTTAGAAAGATAAAAACTTGCATCTCAAATGTTAAATTGTTAAACTCTGGTTTAATCAAACAAATAATAGGAATTCAGAAGAGATAAAAAATCATCTTGACTAAAGCAATCTACTTTCTTGATGTAATTTAATGACCTTGTCTTAAGCCCTTAAATGTCTCAGACAGGGCATTAGGCCACTGGGATATAAACAGGAACACAATGCAGCTTAGAGTGAAGAGAAAAACAAAGCAAGCAGAAAATGAGAAAACTCGTAACAGGTGCCAAGTATGCAGTGTTACAGAAGCACGACAAGTACTCAGTCCATGACGGGACTCTGGGGGTGACCAAGCAATACCTCAGCTGAGTCCTTTTCCAGTTCATCCAGTAAGAAGACTTACATTCAACAGTCAAAATAACTAATTTTCAATTCCACTCTAAACTGATATGTAACAAAGAAAACTACTGATCTGGAGACTATAGTTTTAGTGCTCTCTGTTCACTCCTGGCTATATGAAATATTCACAAATCTTGGGCAAGTTGTTTAACATCTCTGTGCTTGTTTTTCTTATGTAAAACAGGAATTTATATTCAGTGTTTCTCCACAGAGAAGTGTGTGGACAGATTTTTAGGAGTGTATGAGTTCTAAAAGAATTAAACTTTTTCAATTTTTGTTTCCTTGATCCTCCGGATATAGAATCAGTGGACAGATTCTTGGGTTTTTATATTGAGTTTTGAGAGAAATTGGGTGATCTTCAAGATGTCCTCTTGCTCTAAGAAATTATGAGTTCTAATCAGTGAAGCTAATGACCATACCAACTTACCATTTGTGACTGTTTTCTATTTAACATTCAATAGGGCTTCTACAAGAAAGTGATAAAACTATTAAAAACTTATGGATTCAAGTTCACAGCTATATAGGAAATGAAGCAGCTCCTCTTTTAGAGACTTTTACATTTTCTGGGGCATGTAGGTTGCTTATTTGGTTAAGCATCTGACTCTTGGCTTCAGCTCAGGTCATGATCTCAAGGTCCTGAGATTAAGCCCTATGTCGTGCTCCAAGCTCGGCACAGAGTCTGCTTGTCCCTCTGGTCTTCCCACCCCTCCCAACCATCCCACCTTGTCCCACCCACCCCTCCTCCTCAAACTGTTTCTAAAATAAGTAAAATCTTAAAAAAAAAAAAGACTTTTTGATGGACATTGGGGGAGGGTATGTGCTGTGGTGAGCACTGTGAATTGTGTAAGACTGATGAATCACAGACCTGTACCCCTGAAGCGAATAAAAATTAAAATTAAAAATAAACAACATGGGGCGCCTGGGTGGCTCAGTTGGTTAAGCGACTGCCTTCGGCTCAGGTCATGATCCTGGAGACCCGGGATCGAGTCCCACATCGGGCTCACTGCTCGGTGGGAGGCCTGCTTCTCCCTCTCTCACTCCCCCTGCTTGTGTTTCCTCTCTCGCCGTGTTTCTCTCTGTCAAATAAATAAAAATCTTAAAAAAAATACAAAATAAAATAAAATAAAATAAAACAACAAAAATAATAAGTATATTGGGCATGTGGGTGGCTCAGTTGGTTAAGCGTCTGCCTTCGGCTCAGGTCATGATCCCAGGGTCCTGGGATTGAGTCCCACATCGGGCTCTCTGCTCAGTGGGGAGCCTGCTTCTCCCTCTACCTCTCTCTCTCTCTTTCATGAATAAATAAAATTTAAAAAAATATATAAATAAATAATAAACATAAAAATAATTAAAAATAAAGACTCGTACATTTTCTGAGGTGAACCCAATCCCGTTGTGGCATACTCTGAAGTCAGCTATGCAATGCCTGACTCTCAAAACGTACCAAACGTACCTGACTCTCAAAATGTACCAAAGCTTTCTGCTTTGTTGCAGTGCAAAGCTTTGACCCTGCATAGGACTTTCTTGGAGGTCTGTCATATGACTTTGGTCTTTTTCAGGTTTTGAGCAGAGCAGTCACACCAACTCTAAAGCAAAGCACGATCAGTTGTACAGCTTCCCAGACTTACGAGTACAGGCAACATCTATTAACTGAACTTTACACATAAAGGCTATCACAGAAAAACACACTATATGCTGAAAGCTAGATAAAATAGATCATTTCATTTTTAGTACTCCTGCATGGTAGTTATGGCAACATATAGTTAATGCCTTGTCAACAACTCTACTCACCAATTATAGCTGAAGGCCTAAGAATATTTACTGCATCTTCAAAAGTATCAGGTATATTCCCTGGGGCTGAGTGGGCAAATGGTTCCTGATGACTGTCTATTTTAGCTTTCCGCCCCTGAATTTTGGGGAAAAATACAGTATATTTTAGTAAATGCTTACTGAGGATTAACTGCAAAGACATCATTATGGGTAACACATTGTTTCTGCAATAGATGTGCCTTTTCATTCTCATTTACTTTCCTCTTCAGCCTCTATCTTTCAATTCTATCTTGCAGTGTCCACAAAACTCAGATATAAAACATAAATCCTATCATAATCAGGAACTTTCTAGTCCCTGTCAAAAACTCATTTACTTTGTGAAGTGCTTCTAAATGCAACATGGCACAAAGGCTTACAATCCCTTATTTGGGCTAGATGGAAAATATTTTCATATTTTAGAAATGTATTTGGTAGTATATCAAATATTATAAACCCCCATCATGGGCATCCCAAACTGAAGAAAATTTAGTACACGAAATACAAAAGGTCAAGACTACAAATACCCTCTTTCGTTTTGCTACCAGATAAGTTCAAGTCAACCAGATTTATTACCAATTTCAAAAAAACTTTGGGATTTCAGAGCTTTTAGGATTTTAGAATTGCAGACAGACATCATGGACTTGTACTAGCAAGAGTTCTGAAACAAAAGGAACAAGGAATTCTAGTTCAAGATGACTGAATGAAGAAACATGCTTTCCTCCTGAAATCCCAATCCAAAAGCTATAAAAATTAAATCCTTAGTAGTGTTATAAGGCAAGGAGACATACTGCTGACAAAATAGAACAATGGAGAACATTTTTCAACAGTTTAAAGCAGTCAAAAATGTATCAAATATAAAATCCCACCAGGCTGAGAATCCCACCCACTGTAGAGGTGAATTTTTCCATCAGAACTCCAGAGGACCCCTAGATAAGAACTAGCAGGGTCTGGGAAAAAGCAGCACACCATCATAAATTAGAAGGGATATTAATTATAGAACTGACATATAGCCTGAATAGATCCAGGTTCTCAGAAGAGTGGCTTCTTATGTTTGCCCCCAGGAGGACCACAGCTCTCCAACATGCAGGTTCAACAGGAAACTTTCAAAGTCTCAAAAAGGAGGGCAGTGCTCGGGTCATCAGGAGAGTCTAGATGCGTAAAACCCATAGGTCAAGCTATTCACACACCCTAAAAGAAAAATATACCCTGAACTTGTAGATATACAGGGATTTACACCTGTGCTAACCAACAGCATATTTATTCTAGACTTGACTTATTACATATATAAAAAAGAAACACAAAACATATGTGAAAACCAATACCACAAAAAGAAGCACCCAACTATGTACCAGTAAAAATATGTATTCCACCAATAGCCTTCTACAAGTACAAAATTTATAAGCCTTGTATCTTATATACAAGCAAATACAGTGGTTATAGCTCAGTTGGAAGGCAGAACAGCTGAATGGTCAAGAGCACAGGCTTCACAGGCTGTTTGGATGTGACTGTTACATCCATTACTTATAAGCTGATGACCTTGGAAAAGTCACCTGCCCTTTTAATCCTCAGTTTCCTAATTTGTAAAACTTCACAGAGGATTAAATGAGACAATACCTGTCAAGTCTTATCATAAGGTCTGGTACATTTTAAACTATTTTAAATTATGTATAATTTAAGCATCAAGATTTCAAACTTTACCATTTTATTTTTTGTATCAACAGTTGTGAGTACTAGTTAAGAAGAAAAGATTTCAGAACTGAAACAAAGTACGTTGAGATAAGCTTGCTCCAAAGAGGTATACTTGAAGTAACTGCTGTTATGTCATTATATAGAGCAAAAATACAACAGCACTGTGTACTGTAGGTTCAACTATTAAATGGTTTTCCTAATATGTTACACAGTGTAAGATATAAGGCATTTCTTAAGCTACTAAAAATGGCAATCAGTGCTAGGAAAGCAGGCACGTGCAAAGGATACCAAATTAATTTGAGTTGGAAGCTCTTCCTTATTCATGAACTGGCTTCAGGAAAGGGTGCATGGATATCTCTCAGACTATTACAAGGGATTATTATCTCTAAATGGTTAAAGAATTTCTGCTCAAATGTCGGATGTCCTGCTAATAATTTAATTACAAAGTTTGAGTTCCAATTAAAAACCTAGTTTTAGAAAGGCCAAGTACAATCCTACTTGTATGGTTACTTGATCTCTTAAGAGTCAGAGAACAAAGCAAGAAAGAATATGTCTGGTGCCAACATGGAGATTATGACTTGAATATGAAGCAAGAAATCTTTATAAAAGACAAAAAGGAGACTGAAGGGTTTCTGTTGAGAATATACTGGAAGGTCCTCAACTGGTACAATCCTAATAGACCAGTGTGATACAATATTTTAAGGACTGATAATATTTTTAAAAATTCAAACTAAAAATATTATTGTAACAACATTCTTTTGCTTCTCCAAGATTTAAGTACCTTACCTTAAATAATAAACCAAACTTGTCAACCATCCAAATTTTCTTTTGTGCCTCTTCTTCTGAGAGGCCATTTTCTACCATAGCCATAACTATGAGATTTGCAATTCCAAGAGCAGCCTGTCCAATAAAAAAAAAATTAAAAAAATAAAGACCAGGGTATATAATACAAGGCTTGAATTACTTTATATATGAGGATTATACTTATGAGGACTATTTAGTTTATTCTCTAACAAATCACATAAAAGTTGATTCTTTTTTTTTTTTTAAGATTTTATTTATTTGACAGAGAGAGAGACAGCGAGAGAGGGCACCCAAGCAGGGGGAGTGGGAGAGGGAGAAGCAGGCTTCTTGTTGAGCAGGGAGCCCAATTCAGGGCTTGATCCCAGGGCCTGGGGATCATGACCTGAGCAGAAGGCAGATGCTTAACAACTGAGCCACCCAGGCTCCCCGCAAAAGTTGATTTTTTGTGATATTTTCTCATAACATAGTATTACCTCTAAACATATTTTAAATTACCTACTTTACAAAAGAGATCTTCAATGCATATAAGATTGCAACAAAATTAGAAGCTTGTTATGTCCCATTTTTCCAATTCTAAAGGAGATTTTTAATTTTAAATTCTCAAAGTTTACAAAAACTTACCTCTCCTGCTCCAAGGAATAAGATTTTGTGTTCTGAGAATGGTTTACCAATAACTTTTTGTGCTGCAAGAAGACCTGCTAGAGCAACTGCAGCTGTCCCTATAAGAAAAATAAAGATTTTTAAAAATGATTTATTTATTTTGGGGAGAGAGAGAGCTCATGAACCGGGTGGGGAGAGGGGCAGAGGGAAAGAATCTCCAGCAGACTCCCCACTGAGTGCAGAGCCCACGTGGGGCTCCATCTCACAATGCTGAGACCAGGACCTGAGCCCAAATCAAGAGTGAGATGCTCAACTGACTGAGGGCGCCCCCAAAATAAAGATTTTTTTTAAAATAAAAAAGGGCAGCTTAAAAACATTTAAAGAAGGTAGGGATCTAAAACCTAAAGTTTTCTTTTTGCTTTACCTTGAATATCATCATTGAAGGTACAATACTTTTCTCGATATTTTCTCAAGAACCTGAATGCATTATGATTTCCGAAGTCTTCAAACTGAATAAGAGTGTTCCGTCCATATCTGAAAACGGCAAAATCCATAACAGTTGTATTGAAAATACCATTACTAAAAAGATTTCCTAATACTCCTAATGATCCCACTTAAAAATAATGTATCATGTTAGCTCATTTAAGGCCACCTGGCAATTTTCAGAGCTTCTGAAAACTGGAGTTGAAATGCAGAAATCTATTACTCATTCAGAAAAATTTGTCGGATGAACCTACGGGATATTAATCACTGTAAACTATTTCCAAGTGCCTATAAAGTTGCCCAGCATGTATAAGCACGAAGTAACTTCCTAAAAAGAAAGATATTTTTATCTGAGTCTCATAAAGTACATATTTGATATGTGTATTCTCATATTAGCAGATAAACAACAATATAGGAAAGTATATATTAAATAAGAGGTTAAAAAATTTCTGTAGGAGTTCATTGGCATTCAAAAAAAGACCCCAGTTATCCTGGTGGGCTGGGGTAAGGGAAGACATGAAAAGGAGGTAAGATTTTATTTGGGCCTTTAAGAACAAAAAGCAAAGAGGAAGAAAAACAAAGTGTATTTTGGTGATCCTGAATTTTCAATAGTCAGGCTATATATTTCAGGGTTGATATGAGAAGATAAGGAGAAGTCAGTGAAGGTAGGTCGGTGCCAGATAAGGGAGATTCTTTTTTTTTTTTTTTTTAAAGATTTTATTTATTTGACAGCGAGAAACACAGCTAGAGAGGGAACACAAGCAGGGGGAATGAGAAAGGGAGAAGCAGGCTTCCCACCGAGCAGGAAGCCCGATGTGGGACTTGATCCCGGGTCTCCGGGATCATGACCTGAGCCAAAGGCAGTCGCTTAACCAACTGAGCCACCCAGGCGCCCCAAGGGAGATTCTTGAATGCAAAATTAGGGAATAGGGCCTTTATTCTGTAGCTGATGTAGACTCACTGAAGGCTTGAGGGAAGGGAAGATTCTCTTTAGAAAGGACAGAGCTGCCAGTGATCTGCAGCCCATACTGGTGTGTGGAGAAGACGGTGGAAGGCTCCTATAGTATGGGGACAAGAAAATCTGAAGGAGAAGCCATGGGAAGTTAAAGGGACAATTATGAGATGTTAGAATGAACAAACAGAACTCAATGAGGATCACCTGAGATGTAAGGGAAAGGCTGTTCAAGTGCCAGGGTAATCTGGATGATCAAGAAGAAACTCTCTGATTGTCCAAGGTAGGGAAGTGCAGGAAGGGAGGAAATAGCAATTTCTGGGAAGATGAAAAGTTTAGTTTCAGATATGTCAACTTAGACTCTCAGAAGACATTAATTTTCTAGTATCTTCTATGTATGAGCAGTATAAAAGGTACGGCCGAGCTGGATCATAAAGAGTTTTGACTTTACCCTATGATAATAGGGAACCACTGAGAGGTTTCAAGCAATAGAATGACATGATTGAGTACATGTTTTTTTGTTTGTTTGTTTTTGTTTTTAAATATTTTTATTTATTTGACAGAGAGAAACACAGCCAGAGAGGGAACACAAGCAGGGGGAGTGAGAGAGGGAGAAGCAGGCTTCCCGCCGGGCAGGGAGCCCGATGTGGGACTCAATCCTGGGTCTCCGGGATCATGACCTGAGCCGAAGGTAGTCGCTTAACCAACTGAGCCACCCAGGCGCCCCTGAGTACATGCTTTTAAGAGATTAACACGGAGGTAAGGTGGCAATGAAATGGAGAGAGAAACTGGAGGCAGGGGGTAGAAGCATCCCAGAGATAGAGGAGGATCTACAGAAAGGCTGTGGCAATGGAAAAGAGGAGATGTATCCTTAAGGCATTTAAATGGTAGTACCATTTGGGTCTGAGGACTTATGGACTCTGTAAGGGGTTGATAGGAGAGGAAAAGTCAAAGATAATATCAAGGGCAAAGTTTTGGCCAGAGTGTGAATGTTGCTGCCTGCCATTAATAGAGGCTGGCTAAACAGAAGATGGGCTGTTAGCTAAGGCAAAGAGCTGTATTGGAGACAAATATGAAAGAGCAACAGAAGGTCTAGTTGGAGGATTCTGGATGCTGGTGTTAAAAAGAGGTTGGACTAGATGGCTTTTCATGGGTTTAGAAGTCACATGCCTAAAATCACTTATGTGACTCAAAGAGAACAGAACTATGAACTCATCCCCATTTAATAAAAGTGAGCAAGAAGAACCAGTGAAGATGACAAAGACAGAAAGAGATGGGAGAAAGACCAAGTTAGGAAGGCCTTTTAGTAGTTAAAAGAGAGAATTTCAAAGATGAAGAAGTAGAAAACCTGATCAGATGCTGAAGTGGAGAGAGAGGAGGATCAATGGTCAGTGAATTTGAAACACAAAAGCTGTCTAAGAGTTCCAGGTATGGTGGAAGTGAGCCCAGATGCCAAGGGCTGGGAGAGTTGAGCAGTGAGGGTCTAGCAGCAGCGATTGAAGACTTCCCACAGGAGGTCAGAGAGCTCAGGAGAGCAAGGCAGAATGCAAAGGGTATCACCAGGACCAGCATATCTAAGCAGGCAGAACAGGACCTAAGCTCTCAAAAATGTAACTCCTTCTATGCATCTTTAAAAGAGATAAAGAAAAAATTGTGGTTCCTTTCTTTTATTAATTAAAGATGCTTTCATTTACTCAAACTTAAAAAAAAGTACCTGTCAGTAATGGCTTTCATAAACTCATCAATCAGGTCATCATAACGTTGTGATCGATCTCTTTTCTGATATAAGCCCATGTAAAATGGATCTTTTAAGAGTGCCTATAAAATAGACCAAATGTAAAAATAAAATCATTTTGTTACGTAACTAGCTTAAACATATTCTATAAAACAAAAATTGCAAAATAAAAAAATTACTAAAGTAATTTTTAAAACCTTACTACATTTCTTCAAGAAACTCTTAATAGACTTAATTTACTTTATTTGTATAAATATTAAAAGCACAGTTTAAGACAAAGACTAACTTTAATCACAAAATTTTCCCATCTTATATTATCTTCAGAAGAAAAATGTAATAAAGCTTTTGTTTTTTATTTTTATTTTATTTTTTTTTAAAGTTTTATTTATTTGACAGAGAGAAACACAGCCAGAGAGGGAACACATGCAGGGGGAGTGAGAGAGGGAGAAGCAGGCTTCCCGCCGAGCAGGGAGCCCAATGTGGGACTCATCCCAGGTCTCTGGGGATCAGGAAGTGAGCCGAAGGCAGTCGCTTAACCAACTGAGCCACCCAGGCACACCTTTTGTTTTTTAAATATGGGAGGAAGATCAAAGGCGGAAAATGGTTTTACTCACTGGGTTATCAGTTCCTACATCAATACACACAGGCAGGCATCTATCAGGCCGTATTCCTGCACACGCTGTATACAAACAAAGTTTTCCCACTGGAATTCCCATTCCATAGACACCCAGATCTCCAAGACCCAGAATTCTCTCTCCATCAGTCACCACAACAGCCTTAATTACAAAAAAAATACATAAATTAAAAGTTGTCAAAAGTGGAGTACCAAAAAGCATTTGAAAAAAGACTCTCTTTGTATATTTTCACTCTCACTTTTAAAAATACAATTGTTTCTTGACTAACTTCCAAAGTAAACCAACCAAGCATATTTAAGATTCTGGGATTTCTAGAATCTAGGTGTGAAATAAAGATGAACTATGTCTGATTTCCCTTTGTCTTTGGTTTAGAAACAGAATGTTTCTGTCTGGAGGCTCAGTTATGTATCTTCACCACAACTAAACCCGGGAGAGGCAGGCAAACTTCTGATAGTTAGCCAGAAGAGAAAAACAAGGTTAGAAACGAACGAAATGCTGCTCCCACATAATAACCTAGGCCAAACAAGAAACACCTTAATGAAAGTGGGGAGAAGAAGATCTAAAATAAAAAATATACCTATCTACAAGGTTTGAAGATGATACTACGAGTTTAATTATCTGGCCAAATTTTTTCTAGATTATTAGACTCATGATTATTCATCAAAGATTATTTTGGTGAGGAAGATATGTTATAAAGGCAAGTAAGATTACTGCCTGTAATAAGCACTAAAGCCTGCCAAAAGATCTTAAGTAAATCATTAGATTTTATTTTATGAAAGATAGCCACATGGACCAAGATTTCTATTTATTACATTTGAAACTCTATACATTTTGCATTTGCTTAAGGATCTAAATCTATCAAGATTTAGAAGAAAAAAGGTGTCATAAATCCTCTCACCACCCACAAAAATGAAAGTTTTTATGGCATTTGAATGTGTTTTTCTCTACCTAGAATAATATTAATAAAAATAGAAAAGGACTACAGAGAAGGCTATAGACACCAGTGCTATCAACAGTGACAGGTTCACCTTGTGAACTAACTCCCATTTTGTTCCCAGAGTCGAACATTGCGCTGGTGACTCATTTTGCCTTTACTAATATATGATCTCCTCAGAGCACTAAATCTGCATGTATGCAAGTGCAAAATAAATCAGAGCAACAATGAAAACTATTCTTGGAAATTCAGAGGCAACTTACAAAGAAGGAAAAAAATATTATGAAGAGGAAGGTTGTGCTATTAGTAGTACCTTAACATGATTTTCTGGCCAGTTATCCACAATTGATCTAACATGACCTCTGTCTGAGATTGAAATAAATAATCCCCTGCAACAGAACAAAAACACCTTTGCATTTCACAACAGTTTTTTGTTTTCTCCTAAGTCTTTGTTCATAACTGGAATATTTAGATATTTCAATAAAACATCAAGACACAGTATCATTTCCAAGCAGAATCAAACTGGATTATTTTCAAACATTTTCAACTACTCCAAACTATAATTGGATTGCTCACACAGTAACTGCAACAAAGATCATTATTAAATGACATGATTGTTTTACCCAAGAAGAAATTCGATACGCCTCTGGTAAAAAGCAGTATAAAAATAAAACACCAATGCAGGACAGCATAATAAAGCTATACAAACTACTATTAAAATTCACTAAAACTGAAGAGGTGAAATTTGAAGGAGCAGGAAGGGAAAGAAGAAAAGTATAGTAACTTCACGCAAAAGAGAATGTCTCTGAAGCATTAGGAAAAAGTGAAAAGTTTTTTTTTTTTTCACTTTCTGAATGTGTAGAACTTGGCTGATGATTTACAAGTCATCTCATAGTAGAAAGAGGGTTTTCTTTTTTTAATTAACATATAATGTATTATTTGTTTCAGGGGTACAGGCCTGTGAATCATCAGTCTTACACAATTCACAGCACTCACCACAGCACACACCCTCCCCAGTGTCCATAACCCAGCCATGCCATCCCTCCCTCCCCTATCCCCCAGCAATGCTCAGTTTGTTTCCTGAGATTAAGAGTCTCTTAGGGTTGTCTCTCTCCCTGAAACATACTGTATATTGTTATCCAGTTGAGATAAATCATCTAGATTTTTAAAAAGTTATGAGGAAGGAGGAAGAGGATAGGGTGGAGAGGGGGGAGAAACATAGGTTGTAGAAACATATATAAAAACATAGGGTTAGGTACAGATGAAGGCCAACATACCCCAGCACCTTCAAACTGGCTCTTGCATTTAATTTTCTCACTGGTATCTCAACTTTGGCATTGTTATCCTAACTCAAATCAGTTTAAACAATTTCTCAATCATAGATGCATAATAGAATCATCTGGTGGGCTTTTTAAAAAAAATGCCAGGGGTCCCACCCCCAGAGATTCTGATTTAATTGACCTGGAGTTTAGATCAAGATTTACTGACCACCTTCTATGCAAAAAACACAGTATCTGAGCATTCTGAGCACGGGGTACACATCAGAACTACACCAGGAACTTTATGAAACACCTACACCCAACTCCAGACTGACTGAATCAGAATCTCTATAGGTGGGGCCCAGGCATAAATATATTTTTAGGTTTCTCCTTGTTCTTTAGTCTGGATTGAGAACCATGATTCTCAATGAAACAGAAACTATAAAAGAGCTGAGCTGGGTTAACTTAAGAAATGTTTAACACACATTAATTGATGGCAGCACACAGAACAGTGTTCTCAAAGTGTCTTCCAGGGAACACCTGCAATACTGTCACCAACCGTGTTCATTAAAATCCAGACCTCCACACCTTTCTCTTTTTCATTAGAATCTTGGGAATGGGAAGGAGAAGAAGCTTGACAGAGATCAACATTTTAAGTCCCACAAGTGTCTGGTACACACATTAATGTCTAAAAGCCACTAGACTAGATGAGGGGAGAGTGAAGATCAATGCTATCATGCGTTGTCTGAAGGTCTCCATTTGTATCAATATGTATGCAGGACCCGGGCAAGGCAAGGTGTGAGGACTGTTGAAAATGCCAATAGGTTAGAGGACCATGACAAGAAAACACAAATTAATCATAAGTTTATAAAGAACTGTCCCCATCACTTCTTCATCTGACCTTCTCTGCTGTTCTTTAATAGGTACTAGCATTGCTATTTTACAAGAAACAGACTCAGAGGGAAAAAGTGACTTATGGAAAGACTTAAGTAGATGCCCACTCCCATACCCTTTCTATTTAAAATATCTGAGGTGCTAGAACTACTTGAAATTAAAATAGAAATTAAAGCCAATAAAAAAATTAGAATCTTTTAATTTGGGCAGATTGTCAAACTGATGTTCATGATTAACTCTGGAGAACCTGCCACCAAAGTCAAGAGAACCACCCCCCTTTATTGTACAGAAATGCGTGGTTCCTCTACTAATCATAATAACTTGCAAAAGGTTAGGAATGAATGTTGCCCATTTCTACAAAAACAAGATATGCACATGCTGGGTTTTTATTAACCCTTTTGGTCCAAATTAAGCTTTGGTGAGGTGGGAAATGTGACTGACCTAAGATGGCAATATATAAAAGAGAACCGTAAGAGGTGTTAGGGAGTGCTATTTTTCCAATACAATAATAATTTATAAATATATCTTTAAAAATAAGCCTTACTTAGGTCTTCTAAAGATGTGTCCATATTGGGAGCAGGCAAGACCCACTGTTGGTGTGTATACAATTGGCATCAGACTTTCAATATCATCTTGCAGAATTCTATAAAACAACTTCTCATTTCTTTCTTGTATTCCCATTATATAGATGTATCTGAAATTAAGCATAGGAAATAATGTCTACATCAGTCAGCATTTACACTCAAAGTTTTGGCCTTTAGAATTAAGGTTGTACATAAACATCTAAACCTGAGGACTCCCCTCCCTAACAGGAAAAAAAAAAATCTAACTTACTATTATTTAACACAAAGAACAAAAATTAACAAAAACAAAAATGTACTTAAATGGTAGATGATGATAATGAAGAAGAGAAGGGGAAGAAGGAGAACAGCAGAAACAACAGCTAAGGTTTGTTGAGCCCTCACTGTGAGTTAGACTCTATACCAGGTACTAGAAATGCAAAGACTGCCATGAGACCATCCTACTCTTAAGGAAATGACTTTCAGAGCACCTGGATGGCTCAATTGGTTAAGCAACTGCCTTTGGCTCAGGTCATGATCCCAGGGTCCTGTGATCAAGTCCTGCATCGGGCTCTCTCTGCTCTGTGGAGAGCCTGCTTCTCCCTTTCCCTCTCCCTGCAACTCCCCCTGCTTGTGTGCTCATGCGCGCGCGCGCCCTCTCTCTCTCTCTCTCTGTCAAATAAATAAATAAAATCTTTAAAAAAAGAAAGAAAAGAAAAAAACCTTCAATGTAGAGAACCTTGAATGTAAATAGGGAAGCAAATTAAAGTGGCATTCACTCAAATGCCACTAAACACTACCTGCCAGGCACTATTTTGGACTCCTGGGATGTAAGAAGTGACCCCTGTCTTTGTGGAGTTGGATCCAGTAGGTAAAGGTATTATAAGGTCTATACAGAGTGCAGAGGTACCACAAAGGCAATGGCCAATTCATATACATATATAAATAATGACTTTTCAAGAATAAAGTTTAGGAAACAGGGAAATGTTGACTTGAAAAAACCAGTGACAAGGCACCTGGCTGGCTCAGTCAGAAGTGTGTGTGACTCTTGATCTCAAGGTTGTATGATGCTGCATAGAGAGATAATTAAAAAATAAAATAAAATAAATGAACTTAAAAATAAAAAGCCTTAGGGAAGCCAGGGTGGCTCAGTCAATTAAGTGTTTGCCTTCAGCTCAGGGCATAATCTCAGGGTCCTGGGATCGAGTTCCACATCAGGCTCCTTGCTCTAGCAGGAAGCCTACTTCTCTCTCTCCTTCTGCCTGCTGTTCCCCCTGCTTCCGCTCATGCTCTCTCTCTGACAAATAAATAAAATCTTTTTTAAAATAAATAAATAAATAAAAAGCCGTAGATGTTTCTACTATTAAAAAAGAAAGAAAAAAAACAACAAACAGTGATCATCTTGACTTAAATATGTGAGAGAGGAAAGAGAATCTTAAGCAGGCTCTGCACCAGCGCGGAGCCCAACTTAGGGCTCAATCTCACAACCCTGAGATCATGACTTGAGCTGAAATCAAGAGTGGGATGCTTTACTGACTGAGCCACCTAGGTGTCCCACCTCAAGAATTTTCTAACTAGTTTTTATCCACACAGTTTTGCTCCCCCTGCTCCAATCTATTCTTCTCTTAAAAAAATAACTCTGGCCATTTCTATTCTTCTGAATGCCTTCCAAATACCCATTCAATAGGCTTATGCTTCTGAAATAGTTACCAAGACCTTGCCTACTTTCTAGCTTCATCTTCCTACTGAACTTACTTTAGCTGCTCATATGCACCACATCTCTTACCTTGGTGTTGCTCTATACAAGGCACCTTTTGTCTGGAACCCCCTGCATAGTCCCATACATGCTCCCTGAATGCAGCGCAGGTGGCACATTACCCCTTTCTGCCCGTTTCCCTCCCCCACCACTCATATATACACAGATACTCCTGTTTTCAGGTCGCCCAACACCCTTCTCCTAATTCTGCAATTCTCACTCCACTTCCTGACTTTGTCTTCCCTCCAGTCTGGATGATACCATGAACTAGGGACTACTGCCTTATATAAATCTATTATTTCTAGTAAGTAGCAAAGTAAATTGAATATAAGTGGTAGGCAAATATTTGGTGAATAAATAGGGAAAAGTGATTCTATTTATAAGAGGAATAATATTTTCTATGTAACTACTATAGGCAGAAATAATACCAGTAGGTAGTAAAGGGAAGGAGATTGCTCCTCAGACTAGAGAAGAAAACAATTAAGATGGAATAGATTTATGAAACAGACAGCAGAGATGTCAAGATCAGATGACCCATCAGGTACATGTGATTCACTTTCACCTTCCTTTCACTTTAGTCACTCCTCTGAATACTTCCCACTGGATCTTGTCCTCACCGAGGACTGTTACAGCTCAGAAATCTTGAATGCCACTGACACAGTCCTCTGATCACAACCCTCCCCCCTTTGGCTAGCTACATAATGCCCTGCTTCACAGTTCTGAGGGAGATCTCTGGCTCCTGGTTCGCTTCATTTTCTCCTGTTCTATTAGGCTCCCTCCAGGCATCTCTTCTTTCCCCACTCTGGATCCCACAATCAAGCCTCTCACTCTCAACAAATCTTCACCATTGTGGAACACCCCTGCACCTTTATCACCGTACTACCATGCCACGGTTTCTGTCTTTTCCAGCCATGAACTCCCTGAAGGCAAGGGCCGGAATTTCTCATTTTTGCAGTTCTAGAGCTTAAGACAATGCTTGGCACACAAGAGCCCTGAATGAATTATTAGCTGAATGAATTAATGCAGCATCTTTGCCAGCCCAGCAAACACCAAACCTGAATTACTGTTACATTTCACCTTTTCTGAGGAAAACATAACATTGCTGGGCAGAATAACATCAATACAAATAAGATTATGCCATTAGGCCTTCCGGGACTACCCATGCCTTTAAGCTGTTTTTGTTCAGCTTCACTTTTGGCTAAATGGCTATTCTAAACACTGATCACTCTCCTCACCAATTCTATTTAACCTTGGCCCTGATAAATCTTGGCAACAACCTTCATATTCTACATCACAGAGAAAATCAAGGTCATCAGATGGGATGAGATCTCATAAGCTCTGCTCCACCACCTGCATAGTTTACCCCTACTTGTGCCTGTATTTTATCTTCGCTCTTGCCTTAGAGAATGAGCTGTTCTTCTGTCTTGTTCAAGGCCTTCCTCTACCTCTGCACTCAACCCTATGTCGTCTACCTCTGCACTCAACCCAGTGCTCTCTATCTTTGCATTTGACCCTACAAACTCTACTTTTGTACTTGACCCTATGTCCCGTTGCATTCTCTGGGATCTTGTTCTACCGTTTCTTCTGGGCTCATTCCTCACGGTGTGAGCACCTTCAACTTCCTTCTAGCTGGAATATACTTCTTTTTTTTTGTTTTTTAAGAGTTTATTTATTTATTTGACAGAGAGAAACACAGCTAGAGAGGGAACACAAGCAGGGGGAGTGAGAGAGGGAGAAGCAGGCTTCCCGCCGAGCAGGGAGCCTGATGTGGGGCTCAATCCCGGGTCTCCGGGATCATGACCTGAGCCGAAGGCAGTCACTTAGCCAACTGAGCCACCCAGGCACCCCTAGCTGGAATATACTTCACCAAATATAGTCCCCACGCAGGACTGTAAAGCCAAGTCTTGCTTTACTTAGTGTTCAGTGCCCTTCCTATCCCCTTATCTCACTTCTTTTTTTTTTAAAAAAGATTTTATTTATTTATTTCACAGAGAGAGAGAGAGATCACAAGTAGGCAGAGAGAGAGAGGAGGAAGTTGAGCAGAGAGCCTGATGTGGGCCTCCATCCCAGGATCCTGAGATCATGACCCGAGCCAAAGGTAGAGGCTTAACCCACTGAGCCACCCAGGCGCCCCGCTTATCTAACCTCTTGAAAGAATCTGCATTTCCTTTCATCTCAGTCATTTCTCAATCATACACAGTCTTCTGTGTTCTTTCTTTTGCCCCATCAGATCAAAGAAACTACTCTCACCTGTCATCAAACAATAATTTCCTGTACTTAACAAACCCAAAAGATATATTTTTGAAAGATTTTATTTATTTATTCGACAGAGAGACAACGAGAGAGGGAACACAAGCAGGGGGAGTGGGAGAGGGAGAAGCAGGCCCCCCACTGAGCAGGGAGCCAGATGTGAGGGGCTCGATCCCAGGATCCTGGGATCATGACCCAAGCCGAAGGCAGACACCTAAAAACTGAGCCACCCAGGTGCTCCCCGCAAAAGATATTTTTAATTCTGCATTCAGACTGATCCCTCTATGCAGAATACCTTGCCATTCTTTCTCATTTTACCTGCCATCTATAACATACTGTTCAAAACAGCTCAGGCATCACTTCCACTAGGAAGCTTTAATGTACTAAATTCGGCTAGGGGCCCTATTTGTGCTTTTAGAATATCCTCTGTGTGTACCTTTTTCTCACTGTTCTGCACACTGCAGTGTAGAGTACAATGATCATCACAGTATAACTACTGATGAGCTCCTAGAAGGCAGGGCTGTGTGTTACTGGGGAAGCAATACATTCTATTTCACCTGGGACAGTTTCAGTTACTTCTCTTTTTCATTCCCCTGGATTGGATGACCATATTAAATGGTCACCTAGTTTCCACTACTTTACAACCTCAGTGACTAGTACAGTTGCACACACAAAGTAGAGGATTAATAAAAGTTGTTGAACAGAAAGAGTACAAATCAGATTATAGCTTTTGCTTCTAACTTTCTACTCAAGGTAGAAATGCGATTTTAATCTTAAAAAAACAGGTTTCTGGGGTGCCTGGGTGGCTCAGAGGGTTAAGCCTCTGCCTTCAGCTCAGGTCATGATCTCAGGGTCCTGGCATCGAGCCCCTCATCGGGCTCTCTGCTCAGCAGGAAGCTTGCTTCCCCCTCTTTCTCTGCCTGTCTCTCTGCCTACTTGTGATCCTTCTCTGTCAAATAAATAAATAAAATCTTTAAAAAACAAAAACATAAAAGATCTCTGCTAAATTTTACAATAGTGAACAAAATATTTGGTGAAATAAAGGAAAAATAATCATTATAACAGTAACAGTTAACTGCCTAAAACACAAACTTCATTATAAAACTGCATATTTCTTATGCAATAATAACCATAATGCTCCTAATTTTTCTAATCAGAGCATCAATAAAGAACTAAACATCTAATCAATTCTTACTTTTCCAAAGGGCCATTCAATTTTTTCACATTTCTATGAAATCGTAAAGCTTGAATATCTTGTGTCTCTATTTTGGGTGGTAGAAGTCCTTGAAGACCAAGCATTTGTCGTTCTTGTAATGTAAATGCCATTCCCTAAAAAGGAAAAAGGGATGAAAAATTATTGCTTACTGAGGTTGCAATGGTGCTATCCTACAAAATGTAATTTAAATGTACATTCTTAAAAAATCAGTACCATAACATTTTGCCCAGACTGTGAGAAATTTGTAAAACGGGTCATCTCTAGTGTTGGTAGGGGTGTGGTAAAAAAGTTACCTTCACATACCATTGCAGGAAATGTAAACAGATTTTAAGTTTTTTAAAAGACAACTTAAAATTATTTTTAAATTTTAATGCACATACACTATTTCTAGACAGCCATCTTAGAGAAATAGTCATATATAAAATAAAGAGTATACAAAAAGACTAGTCATAAAACTGTTTCTAGTTCTCTTGACTATTACAAATTAACTAAAAGCCCACCAATTATGGAATAGTTAAGGAACTTATGGTATTTCCATACCATGAAATACCATACACTTAAACAGATCTCCAATTACATAGAAGTATCTCCCAGACACATAGTGAAGAAAAAAAAAGGAAGTGGCAAATCAAGCACTCACACTGTTGACTATTATGTTCAGAAAACCCCCCCGTAAGGTACATGTTATACACAGATACATTCAGACATTAGAAATGAAATTAACAGAATACAGCTTGAAGGAACACAGACCAAACTGATGACAGAAGCTACCCTCACTAGAAAAGAGGAGAGGCTGAGTTAAAGACGGCAAGGGAAGCAATGGTATGTAGGAAGAAATCAACCTATGTCATAAAATCTTTTTCAATTTATGATATTCAGTTGTGTGTTAAATTCTTTTCATCAACGGGATGTCAGTGAAAATGCCGGAGTAAGGACTTCCCAAATCTTTTCCTCTATAAAAGCAATTAAGAACACTGGCCAAGTGATCAGAATAAACTTCTTTGGAATTCTGGAAACTAATCAAAGGCTTCAGCAATCAGGGTACATTTTATTCAAGAAAAACAGCTGAATTCTCATAAGAACAGCAAGCTTCTTGACATTTTTATTTGCCTTATTCCTATGCTTCCCTCCCCAGCTCTACAGTAGCCTAGAAAACAACAACCACCATGAAACAACAGCCTTGAAAAACAGAGCCTGGAAAAAAAGAGAGGCTGGAAATAATTCTACAGCCCCATATTCAGGAAATTTGTCAATATTCGACCTGTCTGGTGGTTTAGGGGAGGACCCCACTTGCAAAGCTTTATTTAATGATTTGGTGTTCACCCAATGTGATTAGCTTTTACTCCAGAAGTGCTTGTTGAAAATAATCAGAGGTGATTATTTAACATGGCAGCTGCCTGAGGCAGTGGGTAATAGCTGAGGCAAACAAGAGGCTAAACAAAAAGCTAAAAGGAAAAGCAGAGTAACAAAATGTCCCCAGGATGGGTAAGAATTTGAAAAGCTTCACATATTCCTAAGGATCTAGATGATCACCCCGAACTATAGGCAAGTCCAGGAAAGACTTGGGAAGGCTCTTATCTGCCACCTCTGGCTAATTTGGAGGCTCTGTGTAAGCAGGAAGTGAAGGCTAATGTGTAGCTGTAAACTGCCCGAATACTAAAGGCTTGCACACAGAGCCCTTAGGTATTTAAATCTCCGTCTAATTATTAGTTGACCACTAAGCCAACAAAGCAGACTTAGTGGGCATATTAAAACAAGAATAAAGATTTTAAGTAGTTCAATTATACTTTACACACCTTAAAAACATTGGTTCAGAAATGTCACTAAATACACAACAGCAATACAACAAACCCTGGGAGGAACATCTGGTTTCCAGAGCAGTCGCATTGAATGTGTCCAGTTGTCCATAAAAAATTGTAAGACATGCGAAAAGACAAAGTCTGGCTCATACGCAGGAAAAGGAGTAGTTAATAGAAACTGTCCCTGAGGAAGCTCAAACATTGTATTAACTAAACAAAGACTTCACTGGTTTTGAATATATTCAAAGACATAAAGGACACCACATCTAAAGAACTAAAGGGAAGTACAAGAATGATATCCCACTAACTATAGAAAATCAGCGAAAGGATATAAGAAAAGAACGAAATATAGAAATTCTGGAATTCAAAGTATAATAACTGAAATAAAAAAATTCAAAGGAGATAAACAGCAGATTTGAACAGGTGGAAGAAAGGATTGGCAAACATAAAGAAAAGTCAATTGAGATTATCCAGTCTGAGAAAGAAAGAAAAAGCAATGAGTAAAGGCGAACAGAGCCTCAGACCTGCAGGACACCATCAAGTGTGCCAATGTATGCATAACAGGAGTCCCAGAAGGCAAGGAGAGAAAAGGATAAAAAAATATTTGGAGAAATAATGGCCAAAAGCTTCTCAAATTTGATGAGAAACATTACACCTAGAAGAAACACACACCCTAGAAACTCAATAGCTCCAATCAGAAAAAACTCAAAAGAGATCTACACCCTAGAAACATCATGTTCAAACTGTTAAAAAAAGAAGAAACCTGAAAGCAGAGAGAAGTCACTCATCATGTACAGGGGATCCTCAAAAATAGGGGCAGCTAATTTCTTAACAGAAACCACAGAGGCCATAATGCAAGAGGATGACATATTTAAAGTGCTGAAAGGAGAGAAAAAAAAAAAACTACCAACCAACAATTTCTAAATCTTTACAAAATTATCTAAAAATGAAGAAGTTAATTAAATATTCTCAAATAAAAATAGAGAATTCACTGTTGGCAGGCCTGTTTCACAGGAATATCAGAGGGAGTCTTTTAGGCTGAAAAAAGACACTAGACAATAACTCAAATCTATACAAAAAAATAACACAGGTAAGATTACCATATAGGTAAATACAGAAGTCAGTATAAATGTATTCTTTGTTTGTAGGTCTTCATCTCTCCTACCTGACTTAAAAGACAACTAACTACATAAAGAAATAATTATAAATCTGTATTGATGATCAAACAATGTATAAACATGTAATTTTTATGACAAAGCAGACTAAGGAAAGGACGGAACTATACAGGAATGTTTTTTATGTACTACTGAAATTAAGTTGGAATCAATTCTGAATTAAATTATTGTAAAAATGGTAATTATCATCCCCAGGTCAAACCACTATGAAAATAACTCAGAAAAAGGCAGTAGAAGAAATGACAAGGGAATTAAAATGGTATACCAGAAAATACCAATTTAACACAAAGGAAGAGAACATGGAAAAACAGAAGAACAAAATCGACCATTTAGAAAACCAACAGCAAAATGACAGACATACATTATATCTTATCAACCATTATATAATGTAAATGGATTAAAATCTATAATCAAAAGGCATGAATTGACAAGATGGAGAACAAGATCCAATTTTATGCTGTCTACAAGGGACACAGTTTGATTCAAAACACAATTAGGTAGAAAGTAAAAGGATGGAAAAAGATACACCATGTAAATAGTAACCCAAAGAGATCTGGAATGGCTAAATTAATAACAAACAAAACAGATTGTGAAAAACATATTGTTCATAGACAAGGACATTTTATAACGATAAAAAAAACATTAAAAAGATATAACAATTATAAATATATATGCATCTGTGAAAAAGGCTCAGAATACACGAAACAAAAACTGATAGAATCCAAGGAAGAAAGACAAGTTGGAGACTTCAATATCTGACTTTCAATAACAGAGAAAACAACTACACAGAAAATCAGAAGGAAACAGACCTGAACAACACTATAAAGCGACTAGACCTGACAGACAAGTGTGGCACACTCCATGCAACAGCAGCAGGATGCACATCCTTCAAACCGAGTGCCCATGATATATTCTCCAGGGCAGGCCACATGTTAAAAAATAAAACAAGTCTCAATAAATTTAAAAGGATTTAAATCATCCAACTATAATCTCCAACTATAATGCAATGAGATTAAAAATCAGTAATAGAAGGACATTCAGGGAATTCACAAATATATGATTTTAAACAACACACTCCTAAATGACCAACTGACAAAAGAAGAAATCACAAATGAAATTAGAAGATACTTGGAGATGAATTAAAACACATACCAAAACCTATGGGGATGCAGTGAAAGCAATGCCTACTGGGAAATTTATAGCTATAAAAGGCCACATTAAAAAGGTTGAAAGATCTCAAATCACAGGTGAGGGCACCTGGGTGGCTCAGTCAGTTAAGTGTCTGCCTTCAGCTCAGGTCATGATCCTGGAGTCCCAGGAACGAGTCCCACGTTGGGCTCCCTGTTCACTGGGGTGTCTGCTTCTCCCTCTGCCCTTCACATTGCTCATGCTCTCTCTCAAAATAAATAAATAAAATCTTTTAAAAAAAAAAAAGGAAGAAGACAAGAAACTAGCAGGGGAGAAAAAGAGCAAACTAAACCTGAAGGAAAAAGGAAGAAATACAAAAGATCAGATCAAATATAAATGAAATAGAAAGCAGAAAAAAACAATTGGAAAAATAAATCAGTGAACCCAAAAGTTGGTTCTTTGAAAAGATGTACAAAACTGACAAATCTTTAGCTATATTGGAAAAGGAAAAAAGGGAGAAGATTGAAATCTCTACACCTTTGCAACTCATGTTTCTCCTTATAAGATTTTACCTAAGGGTGGGATATATAAAAGACATAAAATCCAAACTGTCACCCTTACTTCCTTTTCCCACGGTAGTCCAAGGGTAAAGTGGAAAAGCTAAACATTATTTATTTTTTAAAAATTACTCATTTATTTATTTAAGTAATCTAAGCACCCAATACAGGGCATGAACTCATGACCCTGAGATCAAGAGACACATGCTAAGCCCATCAGGCTTCCCTTAACTTTAGATTTAAATGAACTAATTAGTTCACTTAAAGGTGCTTTACCCACCCTACTGTAAAGATAGAGACGGCTACAAAAGGTGTCACTGTCTAACTCATATTTAGGTTTAAAGGACACTCAAAAGTGTTTTATTTGGGGTGCCCGGATAGCTCAGTCAGTTGGGTGTCCAATTCTTCAGATTTTATTTATTTATTTATTTATTCATTCATTCATTCATTCATTCATTCAGGGAGAGAGTGGGTGAGCAGTGGGAGGAACAGGAGAGAGAGAATCTCAAGCAGACTCCAAGCTGAGTGAGGAGCCTGACATTGGGTTCCATCTCACAACCCTGAGGTTATAACCTGAGCCAAAATCAAGGCTCAGATGCTTACCCAACTGAGCCACTTAGGCGCCCCAAGTGTCCAACTCTTGATCTCAGCTTGGGTCTTGATCTAAGAGTCATGAGTTCAAGCCCACACTGGGTGTGGAGCCTACTTAAAAAAAATAATAGGGGTGCCTGGGTGGCTCAGTTGGTTAAGCGACTGCCTTCGGCTCAGGTCATGATCCCAGAGACCCGGGATCGAGTCCCACATTGGGCAGGAAGCCTGCTTCTCCCTCTCTCACTCCCTCTACTTGTGTTCCCTCTCTGGCTGTGTTTCTCTCTGTCAAATAAATAAAATCTTTTTTTTTTTTTTAATAAAATCTTTAAAAAAAAAATAATAAAGTTAAAAAAGAAAACATTTTATTTATAATGCCGGGTAGAAGTTAAAATGATATAAAACAATATTATGTATTTTTTATTATATAGTAAGTGTTTATGTTAGTAATTGATCAAATGCTTACATTTGCTATTAAAAAGTGAAGGACGCTCACAAAGATGACATTAGCTTTTTCAATATGAACATCTTGACCAGTTCTTTAACAGTCCATTTTCCTCCTCTCTTCATCTCCCCAGGCCACTTGGTTCACCATGTCTGCCCTTTTCTCATCTATGTCACAGCAATGCCCTCCCAGTTAACAGAGTGGAAGTATGTCTCCTTTGGCTGATCCTGAAAGATCACCTGAGCTATTTTCCTTTAGACACACCCGATCTCTTCACATAAGCCAATACTGATAAAAATCCATTAACTAGGGGCGCCTGGGTGGCTCAGCTGGTTGAGTGACTGCCTTCGGCTCAGGTCATGATCCTGGAGACCCGGGATCGAGTCCCACATCGGGCTCCCTGCTCGGCGGGAAGCCTGCTTCTCCCTCTCTCACTTCCCCTGCTTGTGTTCCCTCTCTGGCTGTGTTTCTCTCTGTCAAATAAATAAAATCTTAAAAAAAAAAAATCCATTAACTAGATCTAAATATAAGGTAAACACACTGGGAAGAAAAAAAAAAGCCCCTTCTACTATTTGTTTCCCTCCAGGTGCAGTTTGAATAAACTGTCAGGAACTAGAAAGTTACCAAATCCTACTTATAAAACTGCTAACTAATAACTAATGATTCATAATGTTAAGACTGAAAACAGGGTGCCTGGGAGGCTCAGTGAGTTAAAGCCTTTGCTTTTGGCTCAGGTCATGATCTCAGGGTCCTGGGATAGAGGCCCACATCGGGTTCTCTGCTCGGCAGGGAGCCTGCTTCCTCCTCTCTCTCTGCCTGCCTCTCTGCCTATTTGTGATCTCTCTCTCTCTGTCAAATAAATAAATAAAATATTAAAAAAAAAAGACTGAAAACAATATTCAACAATAGCATCATGGCTAACCAAATTTTAAAACATCCCCTGAAGGGAGTAACTCACACTTACATAAAGTAGCTTTACAATTTTCCTTTTTCTCTCCAGCAGTTTAGATGAAGAAACTGGAATCCAAGAGGTTATTATCTATACTGAAGATTACACAGCCTGTAAGGGTCAAGCTGGGTCTCTCTTCAGTCTCTGTGATTCCAAATCTACCCATTGGACTAAGATGCAGCCATATACAGAAGGCTTATGAAGCATCATCAAGATTATTTATAAAATACTCTTCCCAGTAGAAAACGGCATATAAAATTGTAGCCTATGATCCTCAAAGTAAATATACTTTTAAGGGGATTTGGCACAATAAAAACAGATGATATATTAGGATGGCTGGAATGTGATTTTTCTTTATTAGTTATAATATAATTCTTATTATAATGGACTATTATTAGTTATAATGTAATTCTTATTATTTATTAAAATAAAAAGAAAAATCTGAATTAGTTTACTATTAGAGGTATAGCCAGAGAAGTTAAAATAAAAACAAACAAAAGCCCTCACAGAACTAAGAACCATAAAACCAGAGCTCCACGTACAAACTGGAAAGTGCATACTTCCTACAGGACAGGATGCAGAGCTGAGTTTGAAAAACTTATCTAAAAAGGCTACCAATGAGCATTAGGAGAAAAGGGGAAATCTAATCTTCCACATGCACAGCCTTTTGAACATTTCAAAATGTGGTATTACCTACTTGATTTAAGTGAGAAAACTAAGGTCTGGAGGGGTGAAATGTAAGATTTCGTGGCTAGTTAAATTCAAATGCACACCGGAACTCCTGCTTCTAACTAGCACAATGATGTCCAATCCTTTAAAGTATAAGGACTTTTTAAAAATGTCATGAAGAATTTCATAATCATACTAGAACAGGCATATCTATAGGAAGAGAAAACAGATTAATGGTTGCCAGGGGCTGAGAACGTGGGGAGGGGGGAGTGTTGCGGAATGGCTTCTGGGTTTCCATTTCAGATGATGGAGGCACCTCACTAACCAATACACTTTTAAATTGTTACAACTGTAAACTGTACCCTATTTGCCACACTGAAAAAGCCTTAAAGACATAGTAACAGGTCTGCCTTTAGTAGACACTGATTAAAGACATCTTTTTTTTTTTTAAAGATTTTATTTATTTGACAGAGAGAAACACAGCCAGAGAGGGAACACAAGCAGGGGGAGTAAGAGAGAGAGAAGCAGGCTTCCCGCCGAGCAGGGAGCCCGATGTGGGACTCGATCCCGGGTCTCCGGGATCATGACCTGAGCCGAAGGCAGTCGCTTAACCAACTGAGCCACCCAGGCGCCCTGATTAAAGACATCTTAAAAGATTACAAACAATCTTACAAGCTTTTGGTGAGAAATCTCTTTCTGGAAGTATGTGCACTTACTAATATCACCACTAGAAAATAGAAAGGGACTTGCCCACTGAACACATATAGCTTGGACGTGGAGTAGAGGCAAGACTAGGTATCAATAACGCCCATCATTTCTGCCCCAAGAGTATAAAAAGGGAGTCAGAAGTCTCTCCACTTTGAAGCAGTACTGTGAGATTAATGGGCAAAAGCACTTGTGTGCGATGATCTGTGTCCAAGAAGCTGGGCGGAGGTGCAGACATTAGGCAATATTTCATTTTACACTTTTAACTGCATCTTCCAAAGTCTCAATTGGATTTGAGCTGGGTAAATCTAAATATCCCACGCTGGCTAAAAGTTGTGGCCAGACTGCTATTCAAGGGATTTTTTTTTTTTTTTAAGATTTTATTTATTCATTTGACAGAGAGAGAAAGAGATCACAGTAGGCAGAGAGGCAGGCAGAGAGAGAGGAGGAAGCAGACTCCCTGCCGAGCAGAGAGCCCAACGTGGGCCTCGATCCCAGGACCCTGAGATCATGACCCGAGCCAAAGGCAGAGGCTTTAACCCACTGAGCCACCCAGGTGCCCATCAAGGGATTTTTTTGAGCTCAAACTAGTCAAATCTTTTTCTGGTGATAGAAGTTATGAGGGGTGAAAATGGGAGCCACAGAGCAGCTGTGATTCTTGCCATGTGGAGAAAGTGGAAAGTCATGCAGTAAAAGCACACACCTCTGAATAGTTTTAGTATGAAACTACAAAATAGAAAAAGTTCATGCTTTTCAGTCTAAGATATATCAAACCTTTATCAGGAAGAGAGAAAATGTTATTTTAGTATTAATGTTACTAACCTTGTTTGTTCTTGGGTTCAACATGAGTGTCTTGCCTTTTTCTTTTATATGCATATGACGACATGCTAGAGTACAGGGAGTAGCAACTATTCTTAACCGGGACAACATCCTTCCTTTCACCTGGGGAAAAAGCAGCGAATAACAGATGAGAAATGAATTACAGAACTGCATGCACAGGTATCAGTTTTTGAAAGCAGATATAGGAAGCTTAATTTTCCACACCTTAAAAAGCTTTATCAAAGTACATTTATGTTTCTACAGGTTGTAACCATTGTAAAAAACTAATTGGGTAAAGACAATGACTGACTTTTCCTGGTTACTCTAAGTCTCTGGTTAATAATCACTGCTATTTTACATATACTGTATACTACAGCATGCTAAACATTTAGTCTTTTTCTAAGCCACAAGTGTGGCAAGGTATGTGTCTCTTGATTATGAAAGAAAGAAACAAATCCAGCAATTAAGAAACAAGGTAACATCAAGTAAACAAAGACATGCAGTCTGGTCCACGTAAATGCCTATGGGAGTTCAGGATGAAGGTGGAAAAGTAAGTAATAGGAAAGCCTGGAGCTTAAACATTCAGAGGAAGAGAAGTTATTCAAACTCTTAACCTAGCTCTAGAATTTTAATGTACTAATATAGTCAGTGTTTAAATGTAATGTACTAAATATTTTTTGTTTTAAAAAATCTGTTATTTAATATTAAAAATATGCAAATGAGTTAGAAAACATGTTTTTGCCCTTTCACTACCATCACAAACACATGGGAATTTTTCAAAATGGAAAACTCTATATATTACACATTAAATACTTAAAATGAGAATATAACAAATTCTTCTGCATATCAATTCTCCTATCTAAAATCAACCCGCAAAGTCCATTTATCTTAATCATTACAAATCACTGCAATTATCCCGCAATGTCTTTTTTTTTTTTTTTTTAAGATTTTATTTATTTGACAGAGAGAAACACAGCTAGAGAGGGAACACAAGCAGGGGGAGTGAGAGAGGGAGAAGCAGGCTTCCCGCCAAGCAGGGCACCCGAGGTGGGGCTTGATCCTGGGACTCCGGGATCATGACCTGAGCCGAAGGCAGTTGCTTAACCAACTGAGCCACCCAGGCACCACCCTGCAATAAGTTTTTTACTGGAATTTTTATTTGCTTAGAAATCAAGGTTTGTATACAGGGTGCAGCAAACCATTACAGTGGGATTGTTTAAGTTAATTTTTATGGAAGTGAATTTACGTAACAAAACTTGCCATTATAAGTGAACAATTCAGAGGGATTTATAAAATCCATAATGTTGTGCAACTCACCTCTACCTAGTTCCAAAACATCTTCACCATCCTAGAAGGAAACACCACCCCATTAAGCAGTTCTTTCCCTCCTCCAATTACTGCAACCACAACCTGCTTTCTATCATTATGGATTTACCTATTCTGGATAATTCATATAAACATGGTGCATAAATGTATCTGCAAAAACAGAAGATCTATATGATTATAAGGACATCAAGAATCATTGGGGTTGGGACTGGGGGTGGGAGGACAGGACACATGTTTAAAGGTACAAACTTGTAGTCAGAGTCCTAAGAAATAACTCCATAATAAAGATCTAATGCATAGTATAGTGAGTATAGACAATATTGTATTATAATCATCAAACTTTCTAAGAAACTAGATCTTAATCGTTCTAACCACTAAAAATAAATGGTAATTATATAACACGAGAAGTGATGATTATCACTACACTGACAACATATTACAATATACAAATATATCAAGTTAATGCTATATACCTTAAATTTTACAATGTCATATGCCAAATATGCTTCAATAATAATAAAAAAATTATGAGAGATATACAACAAAATAATTGAGTCACTTTAAAAAGTTAGTGAAAGGGGGGCACCTGGGTGGCTCAGTTGGTTAAGCAACTGCCTTCGGCTCAGGTCATGATCCCGGAGTCCCGGGATCGAGTCCCACATCGGGCTTCCTGCTCGGCGGGAAGCCTGCTTCTCCCTCTCTCACTCCCCCTGCTTGTGTTCCCTCTCTGGCTGTGTTTCTCTCTGTCAAATAAATAAAATCTTTAAAAAAATAAAAAATAAAAAATAAAAAGTTAGTGAAAGACATGGGAGGCCTGGGTGGCTCAGTCGTTAAGCAACTGCCTTCAGCTCAGGTCATGAACCCAGAGTTCCAGGTCAAGCCCCGCATCTCGGACTGCCTGATCAGTGGGAGACTTGCTTCTCCCTCTTTCACTCCCCATTTGTGTTCCCTCTCTAGCTGTGTTTCTGTCAAATAAATAAATAAATAAATAAATAAATAAAAAAAACAAAGAGTGAAAGACAAACACTAAGGAACTACTACAATTTATTTTTTTTCTTTTTCTTTTTTTCTTTTTTTTTTTTAAGTGTTTACTTATTTATTTGACAGAGAGAAACACAGCTAGAGAAGGGAACACAAGCAGGGGGAGTGAGAGAGGGAGAAGCAGGCTTCCCACCAAGCAAGGAGCCTGATGCGGGGTTTGATCCCCAGTCTCCAGGATCATGACCTGAGCCAAAGGCAGTTGCTTAACCATCTGAGCCACCCAGGCGCCCCAGTACTACAATTTAAAGAAGTCTGAACATTTGACAATTAAATGCAAAACCTGAATCAAAAACAATGTTATCAAGGACATTTATTGGGACACCTGGCAAAACTGGAAGATATGCTGTAGTTTAAAATTAGTTAAAATTTTAAAATTTCTGTATTTGATAATCATATGTAAGAGATATCTTTGTTCTAAAAAAAAAGTTAAGTATTAAGGGGCCAAGAAGGGTATGCAATCAAAGCCTTCCAAATCATTTCATAATAAATTTTAAAAAGATTGAAATGGTAGCATTGATTATGTGTTTGTGTGGTTCTTCCAGGGGAGACAGCATTATTTGTCAAAATTAAAACTTTGGTACTAAAAGACTGGATTAGTATTCCAGCATATTGGTGAGGTAAGCAAATCTAAGATATAGTATGGAATACTTTTTACTTTAAATCAAAGACCATCTGAAAAAAAATTCATTTTGCAATCAGTACTTGTGGTATAATAAGAAATATATTTGGGGGGGTGACTGGGTGGCTCAGTCAGTTAAATGTCCAACTCTTGATTTCCACTCAAGTCATGATCTCATGATCCTAAGATCAAGCCCCAAGACAGGCTCCACTGTGGAGTCTGCTTGAGATCCACCGCCTCTCACTCTTCCTCTGCCCACCCCCCAAATCAATCAATAAATAAAATCTTTAAAAATATATATATATTTGGTTTTTGTACCCAGTTTCTGGAACAGAGCTTCTAAAAATCCTTGGAATTTCCTGAATGATAGGAGTATTTTTTGTAATTCTTAAGAAGCCACTTTTGATCACACTTGAGCTAATGAGACGACCTAGCGTGGACCAGTACAAAGCCTCAGATACAGCTGGTCACCAGAAATACCAAGTCATTAGAGTAGGAACTTTCTGGCCCACTCTAGAACCTTCAGAAAGGTAAGTGGGCAGGCAGGGGTTGAGGATTCTTTAACAAGGAGATCGTTGAGCTTTCATGTTGATGAACACACCTAGGTGCTGGGAGGACAAGAAAGTTCTATGTCTCACCAGCCCCCCATTCCCATCAATACCTAGTTCTATCTATCCCTTCCATCTGTTCCTGAGTTGTATCTTTTTACAATAAACCAGCAAATGTAAGTAAGTTTGTGTGCCATTATAGCAAATCATCGAAACAGGAGAGGGTTGTGGGAAGCCTCAATTTATAGAGTTGGTCACAAGTATGGGTCACAACCTGGAACTTGCGATTGGCATCTCCAGTGGGGGCAGTCTTTTGGAACTGAACCCTTAACCTATGGGATCTGAAACGATCTCCATACAGAGTATCAGAATTAAGTTACATTAAAGCAAACCGAGTCAGCATCTGCTGAGAATTGGAGAATTGCTGAGTGTGGGGGTAAAAATCCCATGTTTAGTGGCCAGTAGATTTGAGACTGTAAGGAAAATTAAAGTTTTTCTTTTCACAGTTAACTTAAGAGCAGCAATCTAATACATGAAATCTATTTTCAACTCCTGGTTAAAGTTTTGCTTGTATCTAATATTGAATTTAGTCTGTACAAAAAGATAACACCACTTGTCAAATTTATCTTACAGATAATTATGATGATCAAATGAAACTATATACAAAAAATATTATAATTACAGAATGTTTTATCACTAAAATTACTTTATTAGTGACAGAGTAAAATAAAATATAAAAGTAATTTTAATAGTGTCTTAAAAACAGTGGTCATAAGTTAAAAAAAATTTAAGGAAAAAATCTGCCAAAACTAGAACCAAGGACTAAGAGATATACAGGGAAGCTTAAATATCGGTAATGAGAACAATGAGAGGCAACAGATAAAATGTTATGTTATGCAAGTGGAATGGAAGGAGAACTCTAAGAATGAGTGAAGTAAAAACAGGAAAAAAAGTAGGGCTTCTAATTTTTAATTAATATGTAGAATCAAGCTGCTTGCTTCCTTGACAGATTCTGGAATACTGAGATCTGCTTCTGGTTTCTCCCTCTGGTGTGTCATTCACATGGCCTTGCCCTGGAACTAACTCTCTGGTGTTTACGAACTGGACCGGGACAGGAACTGCTAGGCCACTGGCTGCTGGAGAGGACTCTACCTGGCCCCTTACTTGGGGTAAAAGGAGGTCAAGGCAAGGGAGACAGAAATTAGAGGTCATGACTAGGTGTAATGAGCACAAGCTCTGCAGTCCAACTGGAGTCTGAATCGGACTCAGTTCATCACCACTTTGGATTCAGTTATTGTCACCCAGGCATTCCCAAATGGTTTTTGAATTGGTATTTGCCTGGAACACATTTTTCACTGCTGTGTGGCCAAATGACAAAAACTGGAACAATGCAATATAGTCATGCATAAAACAAAATTTATTCTCTTTGTTTTCCTATTCTAATTATAATCTTCTTTTTGGTAATAAAAATATCTTTTCTTCAATGAAAAGATGGTGATGGTGGATTACAATAGTTCTTAAAAGGGTCCTTAATCTTGACAGAATTAAAAGTTGGCAGTTTATGTCTGATCCCAATTGTCCCTCTATATACACCTGCCCATCAAGTCTAGAAATCTGGGGACTGCCTTAGAAGTTTCACTTCTCTCATCAATGAAACAGGGGAGGGGGAACTCTATTTTGCAGAGCTGTGTGTAGTGACGATATTTATAAAGTATCAAGCAATTAAGAGCTTTACCATCATCATAAAGAGCCTCATTATTTGACATGAAAGTTTATTCAATAAAATCCATATCCAGGCAGTTTAGCAGAGTACTCAAAGACAAGCTCTGGAATCAAACTACTGGATTTAAATCCTGGCTTGGCCAATGCTAACTCTGACTTTGAATAAGTCTGTTGCAGTTTTCTTATCACTCAAATGAGGATGTTAAGCATCAGGACCTACTAAACAGTGCCATTTTAAAATTTAAATTAGAGAATCTATGTAAGATGCTTATCAGTGTCCTCTAAGCACTCTATAAATGTTCGTTCTCTAAGCACTATTAGTAGTACTGACAGATTAAGGCGGTTAGAAGATCTCTTCTGAATGCCTGTCAGTTTCTGCATCAACATCTCCTATTGTGAAATCCTTATTAAGAGGCTACAAGGATAGTCGTGGTTACCACTTATTTAAACTATTTCAAATTAAATCTCTAGGCCAGTAATGAGAATTTGGATGGTATATAGATCCAGGCAACATCAAATGTCATTCTGAACAACATCTATGGAATCAATATAGTATTTTTCATTATTTTTGAAATTTGTACAAATTGATCAAAGGAAATATAATATATAACCATATAATCAAAATGGTGACTTTAAAATAAAAGTTAACTTTTTATAAAATAGATTTTTAGAAAATAAAATGTAGAGTGATTTTGATAGGATAAATTTTGTCCTTCTAAAATTGATCCTCAGTAAACAACTATAGGCTTCAGTGATTATTTATGTTTTAAAACATGACTAAATCTGGGGTGCCTGAGTGGCTTTGTCGCTTAAGTGTCTGACTCTTGATTTTAGCTCAGGTTTCACTCTTTGGGTCGTGAGGTCAAGCCCCAAGTTGGGTGTGGACCCTACTTAAAAAAAAAAATAAACGCAGTATGACTAAGTTGATCAAAAATTCACCAACATAAATTAGAATTCGAATTAGTTTAACTTAATATAAAAGAATTTTTTTTTTAAAGATTTTGTTTATTTGACAGAGGGAAACACAGCTAGAGAGGGAACACAAGCAGGGGAACTGAAAGAGGGAGAAGCAGGCTTCCCACTGAGCAAGGAGCCCAATGCAGGGCTCGATCCAAGGTCTCTGGGATCATGACCTCAGTGGAAGGCAGTCGCTCAACCAACTGAGCCACCCAGGCGCTCCAAACTTAATATAAAATTTAACATAGTTAAGAATAGCTTATTTTTACAGGAAACTACAAGTTATGCATGAGCAGCTTTATAGGAGTTAATTTGCAAAATAAATTCTCAAATGGTAAATTAGTTTTTCTTTTATGAATTTTTCCATAACAGTGTATTTTAAAAGACAAAAACATTATACATACACACCCTGTAAGACAGAAACCTGTAAGTAGTTCTTTCTCAGGAGTTAGTACTGAGCAAGAGTATATTTAATTCTCAAGGGAATGAAGAACTTCTACATAGCCCAACATTTCCTCAATATATGATAAAAGTTCTATCAGCATATCTGGGCTCTATGCTTAACTTTTTATTTTATTTTATTTTTTAATTTTTTTAAAGATTTTATTTATTTATTTGACAGAGAGAAACACAGTGAGGGAACACAAGCAGGGGGAGTGAGAGAGGGAGAAGCAGGCTTCCTGCCGAGCGGGGACCCCGATGTGGGGCTCGATCCCCGGTCTCCGGGATCATGACCTGAGCCGAAGGCAGTCGCTTAACCAACTGAGCCACCCAGGCGCCCCTCTATGCGTAACTTTTAATTAAGTCTTTATAACTACCATAAGAGTCAAACACAGCTTGCAAATCAAAGTTCAAAGCTAATTAAAGGTCCAACATTAGAAGACAAGTTAAGCTGTTTTTTCTGTATTTCTGCAAACCATGTAACATAGTATCATGTAACTTAGTTTTAGTAGTGACTCAATAGATTACATATTTCTCTCTACTTTGTCAGTGTGTGGGGTGTGTGTATATATACACATAAAAATACACACATGGGGAAGGTAGAAGGTGATAGTGCGAGCAACTATTCTCTAACTTCCAGGATGCCTGGAAACTAAAGAATAAATTCATGAGTGAAGATTAAGAGTGAAATTAATGAGTACAACATCGCAATTACTTTATTTTTTTTTTTTTTTTTTAAAGATTTTATTTATTTGATAGAGAGAAACACAGCGAGAGAGGGAACACAAGCAGGGGTAGTGAGAGAGGGAGAAGCAGGCTTCCCGCCGAGCAGGGAGCCCGATGTGGGACTCGATCCCGGGTCTCCGGGATCATGACCCGAGCCGAAGGCAGTCGCCCAACCAACTGAGCCACCCAGGCGTCCCCGCAATTACTTTAATAACATGAGCAATGCTTAAGGAGCAACAGGATTCAGAGGGGGCTGGAGCCCTTTTGTTAAATTGCCTGAGTTCAAATACAGACCTGACCACCTAAAATCTGTGATTTTGCCCAAATTACTTAACCTTCTTAGGTCTTAGTTTCTTCATGTGTTAAGTGGAAATAACAGTACCAACCTCAAAGAGTTATTTTGAGATGATTCATGTACAGAACAATGTCAGGCCCATAACTGACAATTACAACATGCTTCTATAGTTACCAGTAGCAACACTAAAAGAAACAACAGTGCTATTAACTATTCTGCTTAGAAGTGATTGCCACAAGCAATAGGAAAATAAAGATAGGAGATAACGCATTTTATAAGGAAGCACTACTGTTAAGATGTATTATTTTGATTATGCTTCTCATCAAAAGGCAACACGTTTTCTAAAATTGTTTCCGTAACCCCGAAAGTCAATTCCAGGACCACAAATGTAACACCACCACACAAGCAGAGGTGGTCATCACCAGTGTCAAACAAACACCTGCCAGTTCTCGTGTATTCATGCCATTTCACATGAATGGACAGAACTGTTCCAATCGTAGAACTTTCTGGCTTGTAGCAAACTTACTTTAAAGCGAGGTACCAACGAATAAACGCGCGCGCGCGCGCGCGCACACACACACACACACACACACACAGAGCCTAATTCCTGTCATTAATTCATCCCTGCAGAAGGAAATTTGATAAAAGGTGTCAAATCACAAAATCGGTTTTTAAAGGGCGCAGCAGGGAGCAACGTTCCTGGTCTGGAAGCCACAGGACCTCATTCCGGGGCGGGAAGGGGGCCGCCCTGGGACCAGAGAGTCGAGAAACGGAAAAGTCGCACCCCAAAACCGTTCCAAGGAAAGAGCCGCGGACGCTCGTGTCGGGGACCGCGGCCACCCGACCGCTCCCCCGCCCTCAGCCCGGGCTCCGGCAACTGCTTCCCCTCGCCTCGCCCCGCCCATCCGCCAAGCGGGTTTGTGCCGGCCGCCCGCGCGAAAGCCGGCGGCGGGTCAGCAATCCGCGGGGCTGACCGGGCGGAAGGAGGCCTGCCCCCGCTCCCCTCCCGCAGCTCCCGCTCCCGCCACGCCACGCCAGGCCGCCAGCAACCGCGTGCTGCGCGGAGCCTTACCCGAAGTATCGCCCCGCGACAGGTGGTGCTGCCGGCGGAGGCGCCGCGGCCCTGCCGCCCACACAGGCGATGCTCGGCTGCGGCGGAGTCCGGAGCCCTCTTCCCTGAGCTTCGCGGGGCCGTTGGCACTCAGGTTCGAGGCGGCAGACAGCCGGGAGGTAGCCAGGCGGGCGGCGTAGTGAGCCTGGGAGGCGGGCCGGCGCGGCCCGGGCAGAGACTGACGGGGGCGCGGGCCAATTCGGAGGCAGAAAGCCGGCCTGGAGGCGGGGCTCCTGGGGGCAGGGCCCCGGCTGCCGCCTCGGGGCCGGCGCGCCCGGGTTCCTTCCCCCCAGGACCTTCCTTGATCTGGTTCTTCGAGGTTACTGTTTTGAGGCCGGGTGCGCGCCGGGGTCGACGCGATCTCGAGGAATGCGATAAAGGCCGTGTAGAGTTGAAGGATTCCGGAGACCCAGGTGACGCCCGTTGTTCCACAAAAGGAGCGGGGGCTGGTTTACAGCGGACCCCGCATCCTCCAGGTTGCCGGGGTACTCGAGGGGCATGGCAACGCGTTCGCGCGAGAAGAGGCTCTGCGCAGGCGCGAGCCGGCCGGGGGAAATCCGCGGGTACCAGTCTCCCAGCCCTAGGAGGCGAGAGGGAGGCTGGGAGTTTGGGTCCATCAAGGACAGGGAGCGGAGGCAGGCAGAAGATGGAAAGATTAAGAGCTGGAAACAGGTCAGGTGGCGGGAGCAGAAGAGGAGGGACCAGGAAATGTGAGGCCTCTGCACTTAAGGAAAGCTTTCCATTTCTGAGCTATTTTTGTTTGTGTGTCTAGGCCTAGATCTAATGCTGAATTCTTTGCCACTCTCCACGCCTGCTGGCACAGTTAGATACCCGCAGGGAATTTACTATCTATCATCACGGTCACCATAAATAGATGTTCAATGCCCTCTCTCAGAAAAACACTGGGACACTAAATTGTCATCTTGAAAGCAGCAGAGACCTTTTTACCCACTCACGGTTATGAAAATTGGAGGATTTTTCAGAAAAATCTTATCACCAAAAATTCTTTGCCGTAAATGAGTTTGTGTACTTTTAAAGTATGGTAATGATAATTTTATTATTTTTTAAAGATTTTATTTTTAAGTAATCTCTACATCCAACGTGAACTCACAACCCCTAGATCAAAACTTGCATGCTCCAAAGACCGAGTCACCCAGCCTCCCTGGTAATGATGATTTTAAGGTGAAGATGTAAAGAGTCAAGGAAGGTGGGATAAGAAAACCAAAAGTGAGGTAAACGCAATATAGCTAAAATTGAGTGGAAGTAGAGAAAAGTGTGTTGTCCCTTCCTAGATACTGACAATTGCATGAAATCTGACCAGGCCCACTGCAAGCATCAAAGGGCAGGCATGTTTGGGAACACTGTAGTTAGATGATAAATGATAGGTATGGCTGCTATAGTCACCACCACAGTAAAAGGACTGTAAATAAGCATCACCGAAAATAACCCTGCTTGCCAGAAATTGTCAAGAACATCAAACTGAATGAGGGAAACTTCAAAAAGTACAAATGTCATAAGTGCTTCATTAGGAGAGATAAAATTGTTTTGTCTTTGAAAGCCAGTTTGTCGTACATTTGAATAAGCCTGGTCTGTCGGTTGTAGAGAGCTATAATGGATGGACTGACTTGGGTTAAACTGATGTCATTTCACTCCTCAAACAAAGTATTTGTTACTGTCAAAAAGGCAAACACTGCTATTTGGCAGGCCCATCTCAATTCATGTATCCTCCTGAGTGGCTTTGGTGACCGGCCTGAGGCTTCCTATCTAAGACCGTAACATAGGGCTATTGGGCGCTTGAAAGGTGGCTAGTCTAAATTGAGATACACACTGAGTATGAAAACAGTGCAAAAAAAAGAATGTAAAACATGTATCTTGATTTGATTTTTAAAGTATTGATCCAGGGAGGGAAACGAAACAACAGACTTTGAACACAGAAACAAACTGAGGGACTTGGAGGGAGGGGGGTGGAGGGATGGGAGAGCCTGGTGGTGGGTACTGGGGACACCTAAAGCGGGGAGCACTGGGTGTGGGGAATGGGGAATGAATCTTGAAACACTGGAAAAAAAAATTTAGTAACAATAAAAAAAAAATAAGTAAATAAATAAAAATAAAAAAATAAAAAAAAAATAAAAGTACATGAGAAAATCAAAAAAAAATTTTTTTTGGATATTTTTGGTTAAGTGAAATATGTTATTGAACTTAATTTCCTCTCTTTTTGACTTTTCTAAAACATGGCTATGAGAAAATGTAAAATTTCATATCTCCCATTTGTGGCTTGCATTATATTTGAGTTGGACGGTGCTAGTCCAAGAAGATCTGCTAAAGTCACATTCATGGGAGCTGCTGGATGGTACTTCTAGAAAGGCTTTAAAAAATAGGCTCAGTGGGCCTGTACCTTTGGCTTTTTGCTTCATCCCACTTCTTGCCAGAAAAGTTTGAAGGCATGGCTCCCATCATTGGACCATAAGATGGCAAGTAAATGGATGAAGGCTTATACTCTAAGGATACTGGCAAAATTGAAGAACTTGGATCCCTGATAGTATTATTGAGCCACATTCATCCTTGGTTCCCAGCCTCATATTGCTTATTTTGTGAAATAAGCCTCTGTATAAATCAACTCAAATAGGGTTTTCTGTTGTTTGGGGCTAAAAATAATTTCTAACAAGTACCATTAAAATGCACAAAAATCTTGTTCCCTGCCATAATATCTTAGTTTATACTTCTTTTTAGAATAGCTTGTAACTCAAATGGAGGCTATGAAACCTAAAATAGTAGTAGCAGCAGTATTAGTAATGATGATAATGGGTTTTCTACACACCTGTTTTCAGTCATATGGGAAATTTAGCATCAGTTACAGAGTAATAGCCCCATTGTCTAACCCAGGAGCTGTATCCTTCACTGCAGTTCTCGCCTGTAGAAACCAGTAGAGGAAACCTTGGGAGGTTTTAGACTTTATGTCTCTATGAATGATTACTCATGCTGTCCAATTACATTTGTTTTCCTACTCTTACATTGTCTAGACCAAGAATATAATTTATGTAAGATGTCACCAAGTACCTGTTATGTGAAAGAACATGTTACTTGCTATATTAACTTTTTCATTTTGTATGTGTGTTTTGAAGAAGAGAACTTTCTTGCTCAAACTTGTCTAGTTTTAGGTTTTCCGTTTTCTGGATGTTCCTTAAGAGAATGAAGGCATTTCTCCTAAATGCAGTGTTCTCTCCAGTAAACGGAGTTACCTGACAATCCTTGACTAGAAATACAGCTGAATAAGAAGTGTAGCTCCAGGCTTGCCTGGAAAGCTCAGTCAGTTAAGCATCTGCCTGCCTTAGGCTTAGCTCATGATCCCAGGTTTCTGGGATCTGAGCCCACATCGTTGGGCTCCCTGCTTAGTGGGGGCTCTGCTTCTCCCTGTCCCTCCACCCCTCCTTGTCCCTCCACCCCTCCTCCCAGCTCGTGCTCTCTTCTTTCTTTCTGCTCTCTCTCAAATAAATAAATCTCTAGAAGAAGAAGAAAAAGAAGAAGAAGAAGAAGAAGAAGAAGAAGAAGAAGCAGAAGAAGAAAAGCAAGCAAGCAAGCAAGCAAGAAAGAAAGAAAGAAAGAAAGAAGTGTAACTCCAAGCAGAGTACAGATTATCCACCAATTACATGTCCCCTTTATGGGTAACCTGGGAATGATAGAAGGAAAATTGTTGAGATTCCTATGGACACATGCCTAGGTGTAGTGGGGTTTGTGTGCAAATTATCTGAACAAATGCCTTGGTTCTTCAACAGTTTTATGTTTTCGTTTTTATTTTTTGTTTGCTTCCTTATTTATATTGAAGGAAAGAGCACAATTTGGGAGTTTGAAAAACTGGAGTTCAAGTACTCTTGCACTCTTTTAAAAAGTCACTCGACAACTTTGTCCTGTCAGATAGGTACCATTAAACTTTACCTATTGCAAAGGTCACTGAAAGGAGGAAGTGTGATAAAAAATATACAACAGCTTTGGGGTGCCTAGGTGGCTCAGTTGTTAAGCATCTGCCTTCAGCTCAGGTCATGATCTCAGGGTCCTGGGATGGAGTCCAGCATCAGGCTCCCTGCTCAGTGGGGAGCCTACTTCTCTCTCTCCTCCCCGCTCCTGCTCCCTCTCACAATCTATCTCTCTAAAATAAATAAATAAAATCTTAAAAAAAAAAAAAAAGATCTGGGGCGCCTGGGTGGCTCAGTTGGTTAGGCGACTGCCTTCGGCTTAGGTCATGATCCTGGAGACCTGGGATTGAGCCCCACATCAGGCTCCCTGCTTGGCGGGAAGCCTGCTTCTCCCTCTCTCACTCACCCTGCTTGTGTTCCCTCTCTCGCTATGTTTCTCTCTGTCAAATAAATAAAATCTTAAAAAAAAAAAAGATCTTAAAAATATACAACAGCTTTGTAAAGTCAAAGGAATACAAATGTAAAGTTTTCTCATTCTGGTTCTCTGCCTGGCATAGAGATGATGTTCAATAAATAATGATTAGCATTCATTTTGCACTTATTTGCTAAGCATTGTTCTAAGGTTCCTTATGTATATACTTAGATCATTTAATTGTTTCAACAATACTAAGATATAGTTATAATTATTATTCCCATTTTACATATGGAAAATCTGAGGATTTAGAGGTTGATTCATCCACGAAGAAAAGGGATACAAACCATGTTGTACAAACTTTGAATATTTTTGAATACTTTTATGTACAGTTCAGTTAAGTGGCCAACCCTTGGTTTAGACTCAGGCTGTGATCTAAGGGTCCTGAGATGTAGCCCCACATTGGGCTCCAGGTTCAGCACAGGGTTTGCTAAAGTTTCTCTCTTCCTCTCCCTCAGCCCCCACCCCACCACTCACTGCCTCTCTCTCTCTCTCTCTCTCTCTCTCTCTCTCTCTCTCTCATAAATGAATCTTTTAAAAATTATTCTGGGGAAAAAAATGGGGATTGATGAAACAAGATTGGCAAAATGCTATTGTTGAGGTTGGGTGGTACCTCTAAGGGAATTTATTATACTATATTCTCCACTTTGGGTTTAATTGAACATTTCATTATAAAAAAATTTTAAGGCAATATGTGAAAAATAAGCGCAAAATGCTGTAGTAGTTCAGAGCAAGGCTTGACTTATGTAGAAAATTTCCTTAAGTAATGTATTACCTACAAGTCCACAAACTCTTATCCATGATTTCAAATCCAAAGGCTTTTATTTGTAATTTTGGTGGTGCCAGAATTTGCTGGCAAATGAGAGTTGTCACAAAGCTATTTATGGCCTATATTTCCCCAATATAATGTAAATATTTATATTTATATTATTGTTCTTACATAGTTGTATATTATATATTCTTTAATAATTACTAATATTTCTATGAGACACACTGCCCTACATCCCTCTGCAGATAATATATAACATACAGTATATGCTCCTTTAATGTCTTTTCAAATCCAGAATTTTCTAAGTTCTCAAGTCCAACTGGCTCCAAGGACTTCATGCATTTGTATGATCCAAAAATGCAATCCTTATGGTACAATAAGTTAGTGGAAGGCTATGTATAGTTCTTACTTTCATTTTTGCTGGAATTAAGCAGATAATTTATTACTTAAATATATATAATACTCAAGCTAAATTTATTCTGAATGATAAAGAATGTCATGAGATTTTACTTGTTGCTGTGAGCACAAAAAGACTGGGTGAGCTATAAGAACTTAGCTTTTAAGGAGAAATTGTTGATGATGGAAGTCAATAAAGTGGTTAGCGTTAAAGATTTATTTATTTTAGGGAGAGAGAGCATGAACGGGAGAGGCAGAAGGAGAGAGAGTGAGAATCTCAAACAGACTCTGCACTGAGCACAGAGCCCGTCTCAGGTCTCGCTCTCATGACCTTGAGATCATGACCTGAGCCAAAAGCAAAAGTCAGATGTTCAGCTGACTGTGCCACCCAAGTGCCCCAAGTGGTTGGCTTTAATGGGGAGCTGAAATGAAACAAGGGAATATTCTGTATCTCAGTCTGGATGATGACTACACAAGTGTATACATATGTTAAAGTTCATCACACTTGAGTGAGGTGCTTTACACAGCTCACTGCATGAATTTTAGATCCATCTCAACCAGCGTATAAAATAAACCATTTATATTGTGCATTGCTATTCATTTCGGAGTGAATGCCTCTGAACTCAGTTGTGAATCCTATACCCTCATTTTGGGCTTCATCCTTGGTGTCCTCCCCTGGACCTTCTCAGAAAAAGCAGAGGACCATTCCTGGCTGTCCAGACTGTAGCTCACCAGGCCTTGCACAGTTGTCAAATGACAGACAATATACAAGCCTGGAAAGAAGGCAGAAGCTCTCCCAAGAAAGATGGGTTACAAGGCAGGGGATCTGGTAAAACAAGGTGCTAAGGCCCAAATTAATGGAAAAGTAGGAATAAATAGGAATAGGCTTGGTCACTAAGCAAATAGAGAAGGAGATGGGTGTGGATAAGTTTGTATAGTCCTGTGGTTTGGGAGCTGAAGTTGCTACCTCAGCCTTTGTCTCCAGTTTGGCTAGTTCACCTGTGAAGTGGGAGGAGCCTTAAAGGGGCAGACTTCCAGGGCACACCTGGCCAGGTAACTTTCCTATAAAGCTCTTCAATAGGCAGCTTAAAGTATTATATATGCCAGTTATCTCAAGATGGACACACTTTAGCCCACCTTTCTCAAAATTAACAGAAGATGCTTGGAAAACTTCAGTACCAGTTGCTAGGAAAATAAAGCAACTTTATTTCATTTAAACACCAAGTGTGTTTCCTTAAGGAAAATCCATATTATTGAGTTTCAGAGAATTATAGAAAGTCATTCTCCTTATAAAGAAAATCTATGTGGTAGGCACATTGGTTTTAGGTTGGCACATCATCTATAGCAAAAGCGGATAGATTGTGCTAATCACGTGTTTAGGTTTACACAACTCTATCTGCCTTAGACTAGAAAACATTAATAATGAATGCTGACTGCACCACTGGGAATTAGCTTTCAATAAATTAGGGTCATTAAAAATGCAAACTCTTTAAAAATAGAAAATAAACAGTAAATTTAAAGACATTTATGCTAGACACTGTAGAAACAAGCCTCTGGTCAGCCTAGTTTCAAAGTAACACAAGCATTTGATGTTAAAAAAAAAAAGACATTTGGCATAGGTAAGTACTATCATTTAAAAAAACAAAGATGTTTTAAAATATCATGGGTGCCTGGGTGGCTCATTGAGTTAAGCCTCTGCCTTCGGCTCAGGTCATGTTCTCAGGGTCCTGGGATCAAGCACCACATCGGGATCTCTGCTCAGTGGGGAGCCTGCTTCCCCCTCTTTCTCTCTGCCTACTTGTGATCTCTCTCTGTCAAATAAATAAATAAAATATTTAAAAATAAATAACGGGGCACCTGGGTGGCTCAGCGGGTTAAGCCTCTGACTTTGGCTCAGGTCATGATCTCAGGGTCTTGGGATCGAGGCCCACATCGGGCTCTCTGCTCAGCAGGGAACCTGCTTCTTCCTCTCTCTCCCTACCTCTCTGCTTACTTGTGATCTCTCTGTCAAATAAATAAAATCTTTTAAATAAATAAATAAATAAATAAATAAATAAGTAAATAAAAATACCATGAAGTGCCAATGATGGTAATTACTGCTAAAAAGCAATACTGTTTCTTTGAAATAGTTAATGTAACTTATCAGGCTGTCTACTAAAAGAGTAAACTAACACCATAATAAGCAGTAATTAATACCATAATGAACAGTACCTTCATTACCAAAATATTGTAAGGAAAGTTCTAGAAACTTTTGTGAAGAACAAAGAAGTTACTATCATAGGCTTATTAACAATAGAAGAATCTTTACTCCTTAAAAATAACACTTCCTTTGGCATCCATGACACAATACTCTCAATCATTGGCCTCACACTTGCCAACTCTTCTTCCTGTTGCCCCAGAATGAAGGGTGATCCCTGAGGGTTAGTACTAAACTAATCTGTCATGAAGTCTTACAAGGCTGGGTCCTCTGCTGTGAGTTTTCACCTTTGATCCTGGCCTTTCCTCCCCAAGTTTCCATTCATTCAGAAAACATTTTTAGAGTGCCTACTTGCTTTCACACAAACACTGCATTAATTGTCCCCACCCTGAAGAGGTGTTGAGTTGGAGGGGGCGGCAGGTGAAAGACTGAGGAATGAAGAGCGTTGGAAGCAGGCACCTGTACGGATCATGTCAGGGCACTAGCAGAAATGAGTCTTCCACTGTGTGATAGAGATGAAGAGAAGACATCTAACCCATCTGGGATGCGGGTGGGGGGATTTATTAATTTTAATTCAACAAACATTAACATTCATTCAACAAATAATAGCAGGGACCTGCTATGCATCAGTAGAAAAGCCAGGCACTAAGACCGAGAGAGTACGCAAGACAGTCCTGGTCCTTGCCTTCATGGAGTTTACGGTCTGACTAAATGGGAGAAAGAGGCATAAAACAAATCATACAATGTTATAATTTTATATGCAAAGAGGAAAGCACAAAGTGCCGGAGAGTGTTTAATAGGGAGATTTAATCTGGCTGAGAAATCAGTGAGGGCTTTCCTAAGGAAGTGACATTTAAGCCGAGGCTGGAAGTTGCATAGAGGATAGGCAAGGTGAGGGAGGGTTAGGCTGGGTATATGAGTCAGAGGAAGGAGAATTCGACAAAGGGCACAAGGTGACTTGTAGGCCCTTACAGTTAAATAATGAGGACTTTATCTGAAAAAGAAGAAGACCGATCATCCAACCATTTTCAAATAGGTAGTTGACAAGATCAAATTTCCATTCAGGAAAGGTCAGTTTGGCTAAAGGAGGATAATAGATTGGAGAGGAGGTAGGAGCCAATGAAGAGGGAAGCTATAGCAATCTTCTAGATGAAAGTTAAGGATGGGGATGCCTGGGTAGTTCAGTTGGCTGTCTGCCTTCAGCTCAGGTCATGATCCCAGGCTTCTGGGATGGAGCCTCACATGGGGCTCCCTGTTCAGTGGGGGGCCTGCTTCTTCCTCTGCCTGCTGCGCACTCCTTCTCGCTCTCTGACAAGTAAATACAATCTTAAAAAAAAAGTTAAGGATGACTTGGTCTTGACAGGGGGGCAATAGAGATGGGGGAAAGCAGACATATTTGAGAAATGTGTGGGAAGGAGAAATTATGGGACCTGGTCATTGGAAGTTGGTGGTGACAGAGAAGCATAGATAGAAAACTTCATAGGAGAAGCTGCTTTGCAGGAAGGTAAAGGAATAATGGCTTCGAAGTACTGGGATTGGGGGTGTGTGTGTGCTGGAGTAGCCTGTGGCCAGGCAACAGGGCTGAGCCATTAAGGGAGTCCAGTGGCGGCTGTGGCTATGACCTTGGTGCTGTCGGGAGACCAGTGGCTGGAGACGGAGATGCCACACTGCAGGCCTCACCACTTGTTGTACCTCATGACTTGAGTATTTTTTTTTAAAGATTTTATTTATTTATTTGACACAGAGAGAGAGAGATCAGAGGTAGGCAGAGAGGCAGACAGAAAGAGGGAGGAAGCAGGCTCCCCTGCTGAGCAGAGAGCCTGATGTAGGTCTCGATCCCAGGACCCTGAGATCATGACCTGAGCCGAAGGCAGAGGCTCAACTCACTGAGCCACCCAGGCACCCATGACTTGAGTATTTTTATCTGAGTATTGGGGAAGATGTTGTGGGGAGGCATCTGACCTGAGTTTTAAAGGATGGGTAGGGTTAGCTCAGAGGAAGGGTGGAAGAGGAACAGTTTTGCAGGCAGTGGGAACAGAATGGGAGAAGAGGTTCAGAATCGCTGGAGCAGGCAACAGAGATGATGCCAGAGAAAGGGTAGGGCCAGACCAGGGAAGGACTATTGGGAGCTACCGAAGCGTTTTATTTAAGAGAGGGGGGGAGACATAGTCATTTTTGGGTTTTGAGGCCATGTAGGCAGCCGTGTGAGTTTCAGACAGGCAAGAAGAGAGTCTGACTGGACCCTGAGGAGGTTGTGAAGTGGACAGGGGAACAGAATGAAGGCCTCAGCTGGGACAGCGGAGCAGATGGAACAGAGGGGAGGGAGGGACTGCAGAGGTATTTGGGGGGTGAAGGAACCAGTGAAATGAGGAGTCCCCCCCCCCAGGCTCCTGGAATTGCTCACTGGCAGAGGTAAAGCCACCAGCTGAGACAGAGAACAGATTCGACGCAGGCTGAGGGGAAACATAACAAGTCCAGTCTGTGGCCTGTTTCCTTCAGGAACTCCGCAGTGGGGGTTTCTAGCCGCTAAGTGCAGAAACAGCACATCTGAAGGTCAGGCAGAGGCCGGCACTGGGTGAGCCCATCGGGATGTCGGCAGGCAGCTGTGAGAGCTTCCTCCCAGAAAACTGAGGTCACTCCCAGGAAGTGGACCCAGGGTCGAGTCTCTCAGCAACCGGGCACCCTTCTACTGTGCTCTTAGAGGCCATGGCCAGAGTGGCAAGCTGCCTTCTCCCCAGTCTCCCTTGCTGCCTGGACCCCCACTGGCTTCTGCCCGCAGATCCATTAAGGGAAAACAGGAAGATATGAGGAGGACAGAATGGACTCTTTCTGCTTCTAATTGCTGTCATTGTCACTCAAGTCACAGAAGATGAACACAGCACCAGTCTCAGGCAGCTTCATGCCCTCCCAGCACCGGCCAAGGTGCCGCACTCAGAACACCAGCACTGGTGGGCTGAGTGCCATGCGCGAGGGTCCGAGTACCGGGCAGCAGAGCGGGGGCGTCCTGAGAACGTCTCGTCACCAGCCTTGGTGGTGAGGGTCATGCTCACCTCTTCCCTTTTCCCCAGCCCTGTGGTTGGAGTGGCAGTGACTGACCCCACAGTTACTGATTTGGGCTACTCAACATTCCCCTTCTTACTCTTTCCACTTCCCAATGACTATGGAGTCAACAGTCCACCTAACACCCTCTCTTTGGAAGGCGGTTCCTGTTTTCTAATCGGGTGCTGATGGACACAGAGCTCTAGTGCAGGCAGAGGGAGACCTTGGAGGAAATGGAGAAGGTGGGAGAAGGAAGACAGCAGAAAGAACTGGGAGTGAGAATGAGGACAGTATCTCATGGAAACTGTGGCAGAGAGCTCCAGGAAGGACAAAATGATAAACTTTAAAAAACGAAGAGATGATATGGTCCAGCAATACTGCTTCTGAATATGCATCTGGAAGAAATGAAGACAGGGTCCCAAGGAGGCATTTGTACACGTGTGTTCATAGCACACAAGTGCCCACTAACAGACGAGTGGATACAGGCGCCTGGGTGGCTCAGTTGGTTGGGCGACTGCCTTCGGCTCAGGTCATGATCCCGGAGACCCGGGATCGAGTCCCACATCGGGCTCCCTGCTCGGCGGGAAGCCTGCTTCTCCCTCTCTCACTCCCCCTGCTTGTGTTCCCTCTCTCGCTGTGTTTCTCTCTCTCAAATAAGTAAAATCTTAAAAAAAAAAAAATGTTTCTTAAAAAAACACAAAACAAAAAACAAAAAACCCCCCAGATGAGTGGATATGCAGAATGTGGCCGATCCACATGGCCGGATGTGATTCAGCTTTGGCGAGAAAAGGCGTTCTGACACATTCAACAGCATGGATGAACCTGAAGGACATTATGCTGAGTGAAATAAGCCGGTCACAAAAAGACAAAAAGGCATGTACAGTAGTCAAACTCACAGAAACCAGAAAGTGGAAGGTGGTTGCCAGGGGCTGAGGAGAATGCCACACAGAGCTTCAGTGTTGTAAGGTGCTTACAAAACAGTGTGAATGCACTTAACCCTCTTCAACTTACACTTAAAGATGGTTAAGACTGTAAATTTTATGTGACATGTATTTTACTGCAATAAAAAAAAGTAGAGCAGAGAGCTCCAGGAAAATAAAAATTATACATCTCAGGAGGGCATTTAAGCTCAGAGGAATGTAGTTTTATAGGCTAGCTGGAGGCGAAAGTATAATTGCTGTGGACTGGGGAGCAAGTGTGAGGTGAGGAAGTAGAGACTGACTCGTCTGGGAAGTTTGGACAAGCAGGGGAAGACAAGTTGGACAAAGGCTAAGAGGACTGTGAGGCCAAGGGAGGTCAAGGAGGAGAAGGTGGAGAATGCTTAGAAGCTGAAGGAAAGGAGCCCGCAGGGGAGGATGGGGCCTGGCCCTGGGAAGAAGGGATGGCTGATTCTCTGTTGTGGGAGTACAAGCAGGGTGGAGGGGTGCATAGTGACACATGTATAGATAACAGGGACATGGGGAGAACATGCATGATGATCTGGAGGTCTTCTCTACAATGTAGGAGGCAATAGAGGGGGACCCTGGGCAGGGAGAGGATGAAAGAAGTGCAGAGAGCCCAGGTGAGTTTGGAGATCACAGGTCCATTAAGTACTCTCTGCAAGACTGAGAAATTTTTCTCTGGCAACTAACTAAGCATGAAGGTGGATGATAATATTGAGCCAAGCTTGGGGTGTTGTCTGCGATGCTATATAGACAGGGAGCAGAGGGGCATCAAAGGTGCTGGCAAGAGCCAGATTTAGATATCAACCATGGAAACTGGGGTGATTTGGGGAGATGGAGAAAGCTGGAAGAAGTAATAAGAGGTTAAAAGCAAAGAAGAAGATCAAGGAGCTGATGTTTCCAAAAGGCCAAAGGTGTTTGTAATGGGAGTGAGAGAACTGGAACCTGGGGAGCCTGGGGGGTTACAGGCAGAAAGTGGGGTGGGGAGGGGCAGAGCATTTGTCTGAGATGGTAGGATTGGTGCCATTCAGGGAGAGAAATGCACCAGAGGTCACAGGCCCTGTGGAGGGGCTACGTTTATGAGTTGGGATGGAAGGCAAGACTGAGCCAAGCAGTAGAGAACATCTCAAGAGAACATCTCCAACTGGATGGATGTCTCCCTATGGCTTATATTTGTGGGCTCAACATCAAGCCCAGCATACTTCCCCTCCATGGGCCACTCCTCCCAACTGTGCAACTTCTGTAAATGCCACATCTCTTTAGATCCATAATGTCATGAAGGAAACATGGGATTAGGAGTTAGGACAGCTGGATTCAAATTCTGCACTGGCGCTTATTAGCCAAAAACCACAAGCGATTCTCTCAACATCTCTTATAGAATTTAGCTCTGCGTGGTTGCTCTGAAGACCAAATTAAATGGGCGTGTGAAAGCACCCTAGCGTATACTTAGAAATCTAATAAATGCTCAATAGATAACAATGGAACATGAATATGATTTTTCCTTCACCCCTACATTGACTGCATCACCAAGAAAGACCCAATCCCTGCTCATTACAGTGCTTTCCCTGGCCCTTAAGAATTGTCCCCACTGCTAACTGGCCACATTTTTGTCTCCCTCCTCTTTCAGTGCTCATCATTCTTCCTAACTTATCTTTCAAAAACAGCACTATTATCATATCAGGCCCCCACGTCATGGTAGTGGAAGGAAGCAGTCAACTTCAAATCAAGAGTCTAGCAAACATGTTATTTCCCTCATTTTAGGTTCTTTACCTGTTAGAATCTGGGGAGGTCCAGTATGAAACTGGCACTAGTGAAAAGGTAGTATGAATTTTAGGAACCAGTCCAGAAGGGGGCCTAGAATCTACCCCTATCCAGATTTGTAGCTGGGACATTATTGTTGGGGGGCCTGAAATATTTTATTCACCTCTAGTGAACCTGCTCACTATCCCTATATTTCACCCAACTCCTAGAGTACTTACTGTGAGGCTCAGATAAGGGAGGTTCTGTGAAATCCAAAGTCCGATGTTCCCTGTCCTCTTCTCCCTCTTTATCCCTTTCCTCTGTGAAGGTGGGATTTCACAGCCTGACTCCCCAGACTCTCCATGAGCTGGCCTCATTTTATTCCTTCCCTATTTTATTCTCAACCTAGATATTAATTTTCTTTTTTCAGCTGTGTTAGTTTTTTCATCCCCATTTGGGCTCCAGGCTCTTTTTTTTTTTTTTTTTTTTTCACTTCCCAAGGATGCAACAAAGGCACTCACTCAGTATGTCAACTCACTGAGTGAATGAATTCCTACAAATCACAGCCTTAGAGCTAGAAAGAGCCTATGGTTCCCTAAGTCTGACATCCTTACCATTCTCTGGAGGGGCAGTGAGACTTGGACAAGGGAGTACATGAGTCCCCTGAGGACCCACAGTGGACAAGACCAGCTAAGACCCAGCTGCCCTGACTGCCAGGCCGGGACTCACCCTTCCACCTCCCACACTGACAGACCGGCCATCTGCCCACAAGGTAGCTGTCTTTGGCATTGTGTGTGAAAGGCTGGCCGAATCTCTTTGTGTATTAATCAGCACCTTCATGGATGACTCACCAACTTCTCAGAGAATCCTACCCCAGGGACCCACACAAACCTTAACCTCAGCCTTGCAATGTTCTATATCTAATCTCAGCCATCATTTGCTGGAGACCTTGACTGTATTTCTTACCCATCTGGTCTCCTTCCCTCCCCTAATACACAAGGGATATAAAGCATTTGGTTCTTATGTAGAGTGTTAAGTAGGCACTAACTACACAGTTATCTGGAGTAGAACTCACTTGAATTTGTAATTAAAGTCCATCCCCCTATGGATTAACCTCTGGACTAAGAGTATGATTACATAAGAAATGATTAACATAATTTCCTGATACAATGTACATAAATTCAAAAAGGTGGTAAGTTGAAGTTGAAGCTATCTACCTATAAACAAAAGTTGTTGACTAAAATTACCGATAGTGTATGGATGGATTTAACAAATATTTTATTAAGTAAATTTTATGAGGGAACGTATGAGGCATTGAAAGGGATATAAAAATCAATACACTTCCCTTGACCTTATGGAGTTTCTCTTTGACAGAGGAGATAGAAAGTGTACACCAATTACTGTAATACTAAGTGCAAAGTGACAAGGGCTTGGGAGGTATATGGGAGTGCCAGGGCCCACGAGTCCAGGGAGAGCATTTCAGACAGGGAAAAGTTAGAAAGGTTTGTGTAGCAGGTGTCATTTTATCTGAACCTTGAAAGATAATTTAAGGTTTAATTTTTTTTATAGACTTTATTTTTTTAGAGCAGTTTTTGTATGGCTCAGTTTGTTAAGCATCTGCCTTCAGTTCAAGTCATGGGTCCTGGGATCAAGCCCCACGTCTGGCTCCCTGCTCAGCAAAGAGACTGCTTCTCTCTCTTCTTCCCACTTGTGCTCTCTCTCACTCTCTTGCTCTCTCTCAAATAATATTTTTTTTAAAAAAAAAGGAACAGTTTTAGGTTCACAGCAAAGTTGAGAGGAAGGCACAAAGAGTTCCCATATATGCCAGTCCTTTCACCTGCACAGTCTCTGCCATTATCAGTTTTGCTCACCAGCGTGATACACTTGTTACAATCAATAAGCCTACTTCTATATCGACACATCACCAGCACCCGAGGTCCATAGCTTACATTAGGTTTCATGCTTGGTGTGGACATTCTAGGAACTCAGATAATAAGTAACATGTATCCCCCATTATAGTACCATTAAATAATACTTTTGCTGCCCTAAAAATTCTCTGTGTTCTTGACTATTCATCCCACTCACCCTGCCGCCTCCCCTCATCTTGGCAACCACTGATCTTTTTACGGTTTCCAAAGTTTTGCCTTTTCCAGGTTGCCATAGAGTTGGAATTATACAGTGGGTAGCCTTTTCAGATTGGTTTTTTTCACTTAGTGACATGACTTCAAGTTTCTTCCATGCTTTTCATGGCTTGGTAGCTTGTTTCTTTTTCATGCTGGACAGTGTTCCCTTGTCTGGAGGTACCTGTTCATTTACCCAGTCACCTACTGAAGAACATCTTGATTACTTCCAAGTTGGGGCAATTATGAATAAAGCTGCTATAAACGTCCATGTGTAGGTTTCTGTGTGGATGATTGCTAGGGTTTTGATAGGTAGACATGCATTCCACACAGAGGTGGGTTTAAAATCTCAGATCTTATTCCATTGGCAAGAATTTAGAGTATGAGAATATAAGACTAGACTGGCAGGTTGGGAGCCAATGTGGAAGTTTATTTACCATGCTAAGTAATGTTATCTCTGCTCTGTGAGTAACAGTTACTAGAAATTTGGAGGAGGGATAAGAATAGGGACGTGATCAAAGTGTGCTTTAGAAGTATCATTCTAGAGTGATATCAGAAACCAGATGACCAGTTAAGAGGGTAGAGCAAGAGCCTAGAGTAGTTAAACCATGAAGAGGGCCAAACCCAAGACAATGGGATCGGAACAGAAAGGAAAAGATAGAGAAGAGAGCCTTCCAATTTTGAGAGGAAGAGGGAAGAGTTATTCTAAAGTTTTAAGACTAGTTGGTTAAAAAAAAAAAGTTAAGAAAATGGAAGGTGATCTTTTTTTGGTCAGAGTCCCAGAAACAGGAGAGTCTTAGAAATACAAACCACCTGCTTGAGAGAGGGCAGCTCATCTGTTCTGTGAACATGGCGCCCTCCTGGGCTGAAGGTCAGGCCAGAAGAAAGGACAATAGTGAGGTCTGAGCTTTACTTTTGGAAACAGAGATGGGGAGCCCCTTTAGACTAATGACTGTTTGAATTCTATAAACTATGTGTTGTATCCTTACAGTGAACTAATATTTCCTGTGCCATGGGAGTAGCTATAAAACCCTTCCTGGGAAGTGATTCACTTTCCTTTGACTTAATTTTGGCTTTGGGGAAAACCCTGGGATGAGGAGGGGAACCCTGGCTTGAACCCTGGCTTCATCTCTGGTGTTTGCAGCAAAGATGGGAGGAGATTCCAGCCTCTGAGTAAACCCAGGAAACAAAGAGCCTTGGGGGTTGGGTAGTAGAAAGATCTGTGAGACTTCCTGACCTCGGAAATAGGTATGTTTAGCAAGAACTGAAAAACCAGGAAGAAGAGCATATCTGGTTTGTGAGGAGGTGAGGGGTTCCCTATGGACAACTTGGGTTTGAGGTGCTGGCTTTACAAGGACATTCAAGTCATGAGGAGCCAGACCCAGACTAATGGGCTCAGTGGTTGAAACCAAGCTTGCAACAAAGGAAAATAAGCTCTGGGTTGGGAGGCATGGTGGGAGAGGCATTATATGAGTGACGTGACTTCTCATCCAATCAGAGACAGAGGGTTTGCCCACCATCCCTGCTGAATCAGGCTAAATTGATTTGTCAAGACAGTCAAGACAGCTTCCCGGGTTGGGGGGGAAGAGCCTGGCATGGTGAGCACTGGCATAGGTTTCCTTGATGAAAAAGTAATTTGGCCGAACAAGATGTTCCAGTGATTTAATTGCAGGAACAAATCTGTGCATTTGCAGTGGAGAAAAGTTTTTGCTTCTGTCAATTGATTGCTGGCAGAGAGATGATACTTACATTCTAGGGAAGGAATTAATCTGTCTTGTTGGAGTTTAAGGCTGCCTGTGGTTATCGCATATCGCTACTTCTCACTCCTTTAAGGGCAGCAAGTACTCATTGGGCAAGTGGACTTGAGAGCAACAGGTTAGGGAAGAAGGAAAGTCAGGCTATAAAGTATCACCCATAATATAACATGTTCCTAGAAAGTCCCCATCCAGCCTCTCCTCCTTATTTGTTTAGACGTAATCCCTTTCATTAATAAGTTGGCTTTTAACTCACATCACTTTTATTTTCAGTTTCCTTTTGTCTTGAATTCTCCCTTAAAGGTCTTTTCCATGTAGGAAGGCCTCTCTTGTATTTAAATGCTTTTTCCTTCTTCCTTTGCTTCATTCTTCCCTCAATAGACAGAGAATCTGTTTCCTGCCCGATGCTCTGCTAAATGTGTTTAGCCTTACATGAACATTCAAAGACATAGTTCTTGATACTAAGGACTTTGCAGTCAAATAGAGGAAATAAGATTTTGACATATTTTCCCATAACACAAAGGCAGAAGAAGCTGGAAAATAGTACCATAAGACGTGGTTGAACACTATAGAGGAAGTTCAAAGGATTATTTCTGGCAGGAGAGATGGGGAAGACTTCCCGGAGGAGAGGGCATTGCATTGAACCTTGAAAAATGGAAACAATTTAAACATGTGAAAATGGGGCATTTTATCTGTATTACGTCAAATGTATACACTTAACCACATTCATGTTTCTCAGTCTCATTTCAGAGTGAATAAATCACCAATAAGGGACTTGTAAAAGGGAAACTGGTGGTAAATAAACATTTTAAAGCATAGCACAGACAGAAAACTGCCAGGTGTCAGCAGTCAGTTTGAATGACTATCTGATGGTGATGTAGTAGAAAGAATGTGAATATATTTCTGATGGATGCACAGATCCAGTTACCCTCACTTCTATTTAATATACCTTCCCAATGCTGAAATTTTAGATTTTATCATCCTTACGAATGGTAAAATGGTGGAGTTACTCATATTCCTATGTTGCAGCTGGGGAAGTTGGATTTATTACAACCGAGATCACATGGAGGAATCCAAGCGGTAAGTCTGGAGACAAGAGATACCAGTCTGTGCCAGCCTTGTCACCAGTCTGTGGTGGAATGAGAAAAATATGGAGGCTGCAGTGAATTTGGTATTAAGCGCAAGGATTATCTCTTATGCAGAGATTAAGTTGCTGGTCTTAATAGGGCTTGTTAAAATGACATGATGGTGACAGTCGGTAGGATGGGGGTATTAAAAATAAAAGCTTCTTCCTCATCAAAATAAAAGGCTCTTCACCTTATGAAGAGTACGCAGGAAAACACTGGAAACAAGGGCATTTTACCCATCTACGAAATCTTAAGACTAAATGCTCAAACTAATAAACTTGCTGCTTTAAGGAGCAGAGAAGGTTTTTTGTTTCTTTGGGGTTTTTTTGTTTTGTTTTGTGTAGCAGAGGGTTTTGTTATTGTTGTTTGCTTATTTGTCTTGTATATAGAATAAAATAAGAATCCAAGGGAACATGGAAATTGTCTGCTTTGTGCAACCTTCTCATTTTATACATGAGGGCTCTGCAGCTCAGAAACATCCAGTGGCTCGCCCAAAGTCACCTGTCCTGGTATTTTTATATTTTCAAGTCGTCCTATTTATAGTGTTTCTGATATGTGTGTAAGTGCTCAGATAAAACAAAATAAAGTTCATGAGCTCTTATCAGACGGGGTATTTATAATAACCACAAATTACGTATAGTAAACTTCAAGACATTTTCGACACTGATTCCTCTGAGTCTGTGCTGCTATTTCTGAGTACTCATGAAATAATTGTACTTTACTGTTCGCACTCAAGAAAGATCTCAAGAGCTTACAAGATTAGGCAAAAGCACTGACCTGTCAAAATGCCCTTCCCGTGCTCTCTCACCTGTCTAAAAGCAAAACATTCACACCACTCATTAACTTCTCCATCCTAATAATTATTTTGAAATGAGTGATATAACCTGCTCCATGGGCTTCAAAGTTTGTTGGTTCATTTGGTTGGAATTTACTTCCTGCCTCCTCTACGTTACACACTGTGCCAGTTTACAATGGGGATCAGTAAGACCATGCTTGTCATGTAGGAAGTGAAAGTCTAACGGAGAAATCTCAGCGGTGGGTTATAGATGATGTTGGAGATTCCAGAGGGCCTCCATTCTATGTATTTGCGCTGAGGAATGACTCGGTGAAGGTGACATTTCAGGGACATCTGTCAGTGGTATACGAAGCAGATGGGACAGAGAGGACCCAAGGGTAGGGGCTGTCATTATTGGCATGTGATTACTGAGCACCTGCCCTGGTTGAGGACAGAAAGGAGGTCATGAGACTTTTCAAGGGAACAGTGCCTAGAAATCGATGACTTAGGTGATAAGGGAGACAAGAAAAGTGAGTCAAAGATGCCCGAAGTTTTGGAATTTTAAGTGTCTGAGAACTGGTGAAAGCATTAGACAAGACAGAGGAGATGGGAAGCAAGCCTCCACTTTGCTCCACCTGTTTGGGTCCTCGTCCAGCTTCCTTCTCCTGGGTGTGAATCTGTACTTTAAGGATCCCAAATGTCAGTGAATTCTTCTGAAAGCCAATACATGCTGTTAATGGTAGCTTCTTTTTCTTATTTTATTAGTTATAATTACATCACAGAGAAGCAAAATGATCTATTGTAAATTCTGCATTATTCTTTCTGACTGCCTTGGTCAGGAGTCGACAAGGTATGCATTTGTTTTGGGTGGCGGGAGATGCACACCGCCCCGGTGGAGGCCGGGAACTTTGCAGCATCCGCGTATCTTTCCAGAATGAGGCTCGTCCGCGTCTCTAGTTCTATTCTTGGACGCGGAGCTGGAAATTTGGGTGTGCACTGCCTTGTGGAGCCAGAAGCCGCACGAATTGGAACAGGGCTGTAACAACAACTTTGACCATGCTCTGGCTTTTGACTGAAGCGATACTGGCCCTGATCCCAGATTTTACGCCTGGAAAATCATCGCGCCGCAAAGTAAAGCCAGACTGTGATGCTACTTCTCTCTCACTGGCTGGTATTTGCGATAATTGGGCTTCATTCAGCCTTCAAACCACAGGTGATTCTAGGTTTACTATGTAATTCTATGACCCTTTCATGTGTCTTAAATGTTCTAATGTAATTAAAGAAGGGCAAACAAAACATAGCTGGACTTATGACAATGCGGAATATATTATTCCCTTTTTTTGAGTCCCTTAAATCTAATAAACTAGGTTCCACAAAAAAGACATGAGCTTGGTTGAAAGGCATTCGCTTTCACTTTCACCAGCGTCTGCCCACCACACGGAGCTGTGAATGGCTTTTCCCGTATCTTGTTTTTTTTTTTTCTTTTAACATTTCATTTATTTATTTGAGAGAGAGAAACACAGCCAGAGATGGAACACAAGCAGAGGGAGTGAGAGAGGGAGAAGCAGGCCTCCCGATGAGCAGGAAGCCAGATGTGGGGCTCGATCCCGGGTCTCTAGGATCATGACCTGAGCCGAAGGCAGCCGCCCAACCAACTGAGCCACCCAGGTGCCCCCCCCCCCCCGTATCTTGTAACGTTTGTCTCCTAGAATGCTTGCTTCTGTGGGAAGCCCTACCACCCCAGAATTAACTTTCCTAATTTGTTTTGTTCATTTATTTTATAGAGCAGTAGCATAGTATGTGGGCATCTTCAAGCTGCACGGTGATGTGCTTGGAAAGTATAGGGCTGGAAGTCTGAAGGGAGCTGCTGAAGTCACCTTAGTGAAAGTGAAAGTAAGTAAGAGTAAATAATGTCAAAAGTAACCAGCAACCTAGGGACTCACATAACTAGAAGGGAAATCCCTCCTCCTTGTGTTTTGTTTTTTCAACCCAAGAACTGTATAACCCATGACATACTTTGTCTTGACATTTCACGTTGTCTTTTCTAAATAATGTAAATAAGTTGGTTTGTCTCTTCCAAGTGGGGATATTGCAGAGGCATTTCTGAACAACTGATATCCTAGTTATTTGCTGGCCTTCATGTTAGGAGCCAAACCTTAGGTATGTGAGTGGAAAGCTAACACTTTTGACTAGGATAAGTCTTCCCGCTCTGAGAAGGCCTTTCTGCATCTATTACTCAGGGTAATAAACGTTATGCTAAAATATTAAGTAACATGCTGATGAACTAGAATAGAAGCAGATAACCAGCAGCACACTCATCCAGTTGGTTTAGTCAGGACATTTGTTGACAAATGGAAACATTCTTGGGGATATTTTTATTTTGGCACTTAAAAAAAAGCTCTCTGGTGTGTGGTACCTTGTTTTGTATGGCGGCCTGCAGTGCTTATGTATCCACATGGCTGGACCACAAGGCCCTTGTATTTGGTCATTTCTGTGAAGGTGTTTTTGGATTATATTAACATTTAAACCATGGGATGTTGAGTAACCTCCCTAATGTGGGTGGGCCTCATCTACCGTAGGCCTGCGAACAAAGTGACCCCCCCGTGTGGGAGAAGGAATTCTGCCAGTAGACTGCCTTTGGGTTGCAACTCTTCCGTGGGCCTCGGCCTCCAGCCTGCTTGTCAGCTCTGTAGATTTTCACTTGTACCCTCCACAATCATGTGAGTCAGTTCCTTAAAATTAATCGATAGTCAATCTCTCTCTATTTACACACACATACACACACACACACACACACATACACACACCCCTCTGTTGTTTCTGTTTCTCTGTGGAGAACCCTGACTAATATATTGCCCTAGCAAGCTAATACCATATGTTTATTATATCTCAAGAAAGCTGTTAAAAAAATTAGAAGACTACATCCAAAATGTTAACAAGAATTATTTGGTGGTAGGATTTGGAATGTTTTAGGTTTATTTTTTGCTTTGCTTATTCAGACCTGTGGGGTTTTTTGTGACTGTGTTGTAGAGGCTGCAACAGGCTTGACCTATGGAAACTTGGGCAAGGCACAAGGGCGCCGAGCAACTGCCCAGCTGAATGCAAATGGGCCCAGTGACCACCTGGAAGTAGCCAGAGGCCCTAACTAACCAGTGGGCTACTTACAACCAGGCACAGTTACCACAGAAGGGAAATTCCACAGGTTCCTACACTTCCCTCACTCCACCCTCGAGCTGTGGCCCCTCACCACTGCCCCGTCACAGAGTTTCTCTTTAGCTGCCCTACCTGCTGCCCCTCGTGGTGTATGTGCTAAACTCGGGTCTTTTCGTTCTACCTTGGGTAAGTTCTTTCACTGCCCGCAGCCCCAACCACCACCCAGTCAGAGCCTCCCCCACACACACATGTGTTATCTGTATAATAATTTAAGCAAAGATTTCCGTTCAGAAGAATGTGTAGAAGGAGGGTTAGATAACACAGAATCCAGAAGACCTAGGGATCTGGTGGACCACATCAAAATACCACTTACTACAAAGACGGGTGAACAGAAACCAAATTACATCTACTCCAGTGAAAAAACCTCAGCCTCCGACAGAGTTGGCTACAGTACAGTGGCTAAGGTTGCCCCCTGGAACATGAGCAATAGAGGAATTTCATTTTTCTTACCAACTCTATGTTTCTGCCATTTTCAGTTATTCTTTCATTCCATCAACTAACAAGCCTTTACTGAAGACCAACTGTGTCCAAGGGGTACAGGAAGTACCAGAGATTGAAAACAAACAAAATAGACCCATTTTACACTCCTGTGGAGGAGACAGCATGGTACAGGTGATAAGGGCTCCCACAGGGTGAGAGAATTGTTGGTGCCCAAGGGAGGGGCTGCCAGCCCTGGGGAAGTGGGGGCGACATGAAGCCTTTTAAAGTTAATTAGTATTACTCCATTTCATAGTTGAGTGGATGGGGGCTCAATGAGGTTAAGTAATTTGCCCAAATCTCTCAGGAATAAGAAAGGGGTGTGAACTGCGTGTTCTTTCCACCATGCAATGTTCTGTGGCTCTAATGCGCTGTCATGTGGACAAGCGAACTAGTAGAATACATGGGAGCATCTGCAGTAAGGGCCCAGCTCTATCGCTGTATCATTTGGTTCGGTCTTCATTACCTTGTCGCCCTCATCCGTCAATTCTCATAAGTGCTGCTAACAATAACAATAGTCAACCTGCATTGTTCCCTAAGTGCCCGCTGCTATAACCAGGTCCTCTCAGTCAGTGCTCATTTCAGCCCAGTGAGCCAGGCTGTGGTAGTGTCCCTGTTTTATAGACAGGGAAACTGAGGCTCCAAGAGTTATGGGATATTAAGTGTCAAAGCTGGGATTTGACCCCAGATTCGATTCCAAGGACAAGTTTTTAACCATTTGCTGTAATGCCCAAAACCGGACAAGTGACAGCTTAAAAACTCCTTGCCAGTTGCTGTGTTTTTTAATTAGAAGAAAATTCTACAGTGTAATCATTCTTCCAGATCACACAAAGATGGTCGAGACTATCTTCTTCAGTTTCTGAAGAAGAGCTCCTCAAGGGTGTTTCAGTGAGTCTATGTCATCTAGAATCACTTTTTGTGTGTGTTCCTGCATCCATGAGTGGTCCACACTGAGGTTCTGGAACTCTGGGTTGCCTTGAGAGACAGACACTGGACTGCTGCGATGTTTGGATTTGGAACCAAGGGAACCCAAACGGACCTTTCTACAGATTCTTGCCTGGTAGCAGGCTCGGGTGTTCCATTCCACAGAAGGCAACCCTGCTCCTGCTGTCTGCTCTCCTCCCTGGAAGACCCGCACTCTCCAGAGAACACAGCAGGCAACATCCACAGAGATAAGCCTCTGGAGGGGACTTGTAAGGGATGCAAGGACAGGCAAGCTGCGCTTCCTTGGACAGCTCTGCCCCAGCTGCCTGTTGACTGGGATGCTCTTTTCCTGACCCAAGATGAGAGTGAGCTCACATGAGAGATAGGCATAGAGGTCCCTGGAACTCCGGGGGTCTGGGGAAGTCAAGGCACAGCGGGGGAAAGAGAACCAGCCCACAGCCAAAGGTTTGACTGGGAACAAGGCTAGGATACGTCCACATAAATCCACTAACCTTCAGTGTAAGGTGGATTTGACTTAGGACAGAGGAAAAGATGACTTTCAGAGTGTTGATTGTTTACTGTGAAAGCAGTCACCCCTTGCCTGTGTGCCAGGGGGCCAGAGAGTTCAGGAATGCAATAGTTTAGGGCTAGCTGACTTAAGCTTCAGGGCTTACGGTGATATGACCTTCAGAGGCAGAGTGGGGATGTGATAAGCCCCTGCTCCATCAAGCGCTCACATAGGCTGTGGCAGAAGCTATGAAGCCTTAGAGCCCTGGTCCCTTCTGGTGGGACACAGGTGTGTACCTCTTTTGGAGGGGGTGCTCTGAGAGTCTTGCCCAATCCCCAGGTTGCTGACATAACTATGGATCATCACGGTACCATGCCCTCCGCCAGGTGCACTCAAGTCAGGAGTTATGTCTTAGCTGTCACTGCATTCTCAACACCTGATGCCTGTGCCCCCACTGGGTCTCCTTGTCCGAGGCAGGCAGAGGACTCGGGAACCTGCAGGAGGATTTGCCACATGCAGGCAGGGAGATGGAAGAGCAGATGGTGCTGGGCCCAGATCTGGCAAGCTCTAGTCTCCTGGGCATAGCACGGAACCCTCTGGGGCTCATCTTGGGCATCAGAACTCTGATGGCTCTGGACAGCGGGGGCTCTGCCCACAGAGAGACAATCAGGGTGTGGCTTCCTGCAAGAGAAAAGCCTCTGTTGGCAGTGCTGGTGGGGTGGGGAGTCGTTATAGTCAGAAAAGTTAAGCACTCAGCCCCCAAGGCCTGGAAAAGGAGCCCTGGGGACAGGAATCTGTGACATCATCTATGCCTGGGGCAAGGACACTCTGCGGACCAGCCCTGATTAACCTCGATGGAAGGGTTTGGACAGATGAGGATCTGAAAGCTGTGTTTACTAAGGTCCCTTGCACTTCCTGGTCTCATAAGTTTTTTTTTTTTTTTTAAAGATTTTATTTATTTGACAGAGGGAAACACAGCCAGAGAGGGAACACAAGCAGGAGGAGTGAGAGAGGGAGAAGCAGGCTTCCTGCCGAGCAGGGACCCCGATATGGGACTCGATCCCGGGTCTCTGGGATCATGACCTGAGCCGAAGGCAGTCGCTTAACCAACTGAGCCACCCAGGCGCCCCTCTCATAAGTTTTTTTTGACTATCATTTGGAGACTTTAGGTCTTTTATACAGTACATGCGGGTTAAGCCAGGTTAAAGATTATGAAGCAGTCCTAGTAGAAGGAATAGGGGCCCAATGCAGGGCTTGAACTCAAGACCTGAGATGAGATCAAGAATCTGGTGCTTATATGACTGAGCCACCCAGGTGCCCCCAGTAAATGGGATAATTTATCCCTAAAAAGAGCATTTATGGAATCTGATTAACCTTTGAGAGCCAACCAGTGTGCTGCATTTTCACAAAATTTCAATGAGAGTTTGCAACAGTCAATGTCTCAAAGTATTTGCTGAGTAAATCCTCAAATCAGTTCAGTCCAAATCCAAATCTATACAAAGCAGTTCAATTCAACAAGTACTTGTTAGATGGCTAATACGTGCCTTCAAAGGGCTTAGAGCATAGTTCAGTGTCTTTAACTTTCTCACTGGGACCCAGCAAAAAAAAATCTATTTAATGTTGTGACTCAATACACCCCCCCACACACACACAACTGCAACAAAAGCTTGTCTTCCTAGGTAAAATGCATTCTGATATTTTATATATATATAAAAAAATATATATATATATATAAAATATATATATATATATATATATATATATATATATTCTTCCTTTTAAGAGAGATACTTGACTTTCTTGCCAGTTGGAAAGAAGTGTCCATGTGACTAGTTTTGGCCAAAAATAGATAGAGGAATTGTGCTGAGGCACTTCTGGTAAACATTTTGCTTCTCTGATAGAAGAGAAAGATGTGGCATCCCCTGGTGCCTCGGTCTTGGACTTACAGCCTCCAGAATTGTGAGAAATGTATGTTTGTTGTTAAGCAACACCCCCCACCCCCCCACCCCCCCACCCGCATCTGTGGTCATTTGTTCCTGCTGCCTGCAGGCACTAGGACACCCGCCCTGTGTAACACTGTGCGGGGTGCCACGGGTTTGTTGTGACGTTCCACAAAGACTCACAACCCAGGTTTGGGGAGGTGGGTTCCTATAGAATAATTTGAATACTAATTGGCCAGTGGGAAAGGCCATCGCAGGAGTGCACGTGCATGGGGAGAAATGGACCAGGCACTTAGGTCTGGGGAAGAATGCCGGTGCGGGGTCTGAACAGGACCAGGATGGCTTAGAGGGAGGGTTGCAGAGGTCTAGGCATGAAAAACGACACTCAGGGCAGACCATTTCAGGGAAATGAAAGGAGCTGAGTTGAGAGCAACCGGGTCAGTGAGTTGGTTGAAGGATAGTGGAAGAGAAGAGGAGGCCATGTGGGAAATCACGAAGCCAGATGGCCAGGCAAGGGGGCTGACAGGCCAGGATAAGGGTGAAACCAGGAGTCCTAGAGTTCAAAATTTGCCCTCCCTCTCAGGTACTCATGTGCATCTACACACTCCTCAGAGAGAGAGACTCCTAAAATTTTGTCCCACATTTCTCTCTCCTTCCTTTAGCCCTGGCCCTGATTGTATTGAACAAACATCATAAGGGACATTGGACATAAGAGCCTGTGGCCAGCTTGTGACCTCTCTGGGGGCAGGGATCACACATTTTTATCTGTGTAGTTATCTTTATATTCCTTTGTGCCCTAGTGTTGGGCTGAGAGCCTGGCACTGAGGAGACTCTCAATAAATGTTTACTGAATGAATAAATACTTGGTTAGTGACACAGGGCAACCAAGGCAGATGTGGTAAGCAAATAAATACTAGGGCTCTAAATAATGCGTCTCCAAACAGAAACTCAGCAAGGATAAAAGGGTATTTATTACATCAGTGATAAGAGAAGACCTTGCCCTGGAATCAGCTCAGTATTTAAAACCCATTTCCCAACATGTGGAGGAACAAGAATGTATGCGACTTATCATCAGAGTATGTATAACTTGTAATCAGAATCAAGGTCTCGTACCGTTGACGGTACAAATGCACGATTCAAAATACAAAGCCCCAAAGTAAAAAACACTCTGTAAAATTTATAACATTCAGAGTGCTCTCCTCCTACATCCGTTCCTGAAAGGAATTTTTTTCTTAAGAAATACAAATAGTTCTCTTCTTTTAAGATAACAAAGTTACTATATTGTTCGATTTGGGATTGCTATGTTATTTAATTATTTTAAATGTTATTTCTGCTCATCAAAGACGAAATCTTTCTTTTCAAACTCTTTTGTTTTTGGAATAGTGTATGTGGAGCCTAAATCAATATTCATTTGGGGGAGTAGATTCTTTTTTTTTTTTTAAAGATTTTATTTATTTGACAGAGAGAAACACAGTCAGAGAGGGAACACAAGCAAGGGGAGTGAGAGAGGGAGAAGCAGGCTTCCCACCGAGCAGGGAGCCCGATGTGGGACTCGATCCCGGGTCTCCAGGATCATGACCTGAGCCGAAGGCAGTCGCTTAACCAACTGAGCCACCCAGGCGCCCTGTGGGGAGTAGACTCTTAACATAAAATTTGTGACAATGAATTCAGCTTTCCTTTTATTCTAACAGGCTTAAAATTTTAGGAACAAATAGAAAGCTAGAATTCACTTTTCTCTAGGGACCAACACCAAAGAGAGAAAGACAGCTAATCTCATTGTTCTGGCCCCACTTAGTACCATAGGATGAAGGAAGCACACAGGGAGTAGCTTTCTAACAGATGCCTAGGGCAACTCTGGGAGTGCTGAGTTTACACTCAACTAGACCTGAATCAATAAAAGACAGATTCCTGATACTCTTGTTCTATGATCAAATATATTAGTTGTCTAATAGAAACAAATTTCAAACAAGAACTGAAAGGTGGAAGTGCACAGAGAAAGCTCAGTTTTTCTGCTTCTCCACCAACTTCCTCCTTTCTCTCCTTAGCCCCTATGCTAAAAACAAAACCAAACAATGACAACAACAAAACCAAAAAAAAAAAAAAAGAAAGAAAAGAAAAGAAAAGAAAAGAAAAGAAAAGAAAACCACCACCACCAACAACAACAATAAAAAAACAAAAACCCTGAACAATCCCAAACCAAGAAAACTGCAGTTTATTTTTTAAATGTATTCTGTTGGGAGATATGCACAGCAATTAAAAAACATTTCTTAATATAAGATAAAAATAGAGAGGAAGGCAAACCGTAAGACTCAAATATAGAAAATAAACTGAGGTTACTGGAGATTAAGGAGGGCACTAGTTGGGGTAGTACCAGGTGTTACATGTAGGGGGTGAATCACAATACTACACTTTATGTAAACTAACTTGAGTTAAAAGAAATGTAAAGAAAAATTTCTTAGGGCGCCTGGGTGGCTCAGAGGGTTAAGCTTCTGCCTTCGGCTGGGCTCATGGCAGGATCTCAGGGTTTGCTCAGCAGGGAGCCTGCTTCCTCCTCTCTGCCTGCCTCTCTACCTATTTGTGATCTCTCTCTCTGTCAAATAAATAAATAAAATCTTTTTAAAAAATTTATTAGATTTTTTTCATGCTTAAAAATACAAGAAAAAGGGCACCTGGGTGGCTTTTTTCTTGTATTTTTGGTTAAGCGACTGCCTTTGGCTCAGGTCATGATCCCGGAGACCCGGGATTGAGTCCCACATCGGGCTCCCTGCTCAGCGGGAAGCCTGCTTCTCCCTCTCTCACTCCCTCTGCTTGTGTTCCCTCTCTCACTGTGTTTCTTTCTGTCAAATAAATAAAATCTTAAAAAAAAATACAAGAAAAAAAAAAGATCAGTAACTTTCTATTTTGATTATCCCTGTTGATTTTTTAAACTGAAAATAATAAATACTTTTGGTAAGAAAATTCAAACAATGCAGAGAAGTATACATTTGGACTAAATCTTTCTTTCTTGCCCAACTACTCTCCTCCTAGAGTCCTGTTAATGGCTTCTTGAATGTCTTTTGAGAAAAATGTCTTCTGAGAAAAAAACTGCTGATACAGCCATTTTTTTTTTCTCAAAAGACATTCACATACATTGAATTATTAATATATTCTCCTCTGCACCTTGCTTTTTTCACTTAATAATATACCTCAAATATCTCTTTGTATCAGGTACATAGACCTACTCTATTTTTAAAATACTGCTCCCTAGTATTCCATTGTATAAAGGAACCCTAATATATTTATTTAACTTGTCCCCTGCTGATGGACATTTGCAATAATTTTTTGTTATTACAAATAATGTTTCTATGAATACTTTTTACATATATATTGATGTCATCCTTCATGAGTATTCATAAGGTAACTGGAGCTACCATATACCGTTGCATTGGTTGTACACTGCACAAAGCATTTCGTCTATGTGGGCAACAATATCTTTGTAGACATCATAACTTTAAATACTTACTATGATTATTTTCTGGCTGATAGCATAAAATGTCTTAAGAACAGGTTCCTTTTCCAAATTTGCACAAAATCACCACAGCACCCAGGACTAGATGACTATCAACAGAACTACTATGTCAAAGGGCATATGCACAAGGACTTTTGATAGATATTGTCAACTTTCCCTCTAAAATGGTTGTACTAATAAGCATCAGTTTTGACAGAGACGGCAGTGGATTTTTTTTTTTTTAAGATTTTTTTATTTATTTGACAGAGAGAAACACAGCCAGAGAGGGAACACAAGCAGGGGGAGTGAGAGAGGGAGAAGCAGGCTTCCCACCGAGCAGGGAGCCCGATGTGGGGCTTGATCCCGGGTCTCTGGGATCATGACCTGAGCCGAAGGCAGTTGCCCAACCAACTGAGCCACCCAGGCGCCCCACGGCAGTGGATTCTAAGACCAAAAACTTGCTGTGTTGTTTTAAGCCATGATCAATGATCATATACCCAAAATTATAAGAAAGAATGAGAATAGGAATATTTAAAATATACCCAAAAAGGGTGCCAGGATGGCTTAGTCAGTTAAATGTTCGGCTCAGGTCATATTCCTAGGGTCCTGGAATTTAGTCCCACTCGGGCTCCCTGCTTAGTGGGGAGTCTGCTTCTCCATCTACCCCTCCCTCCTCATGATCTCTCTCTCTCTCAAATAAATAAATAAAATCTTAAAAAAAAAAAAAACTACCAAAAAAAAATCCCAGTGACTATTAGGTGATTTGCTTATTACCTACTTTCCCTTCCTTTCTGGAGACAATCAATGTATAGTCTCTTAAGGAACAGAGATCAGTGGGAGAGAAAAGAAGCTGCTGGAGACCTAAGGCCCACAGGATTGATTCCTTTATGTTGATAAAACTGCCTTCTCTGGTTCTTTTCCAGAGGAATTAAATGAGCAGTACTGGGAAAGGCACAGTTAGCTTGATGGACTTGTGGTGAGAGGCTGGGATCACGGGATCAAAGACAGGATTATGAAGTGGGCTATAGACAAGATACCCTATTCTGGTGGCCTTTTCCAGTCCCTCAAGAAAGAGTCAACTATCTCAATAATAGACTGCATTTCTAATGTCAGAAGGACACATATTCAAGCACTTCTGGACATGGGCACATTGTTCTATTGGTAAAATTGTGCCTAAAATTGTGTCATAAGATGCTGACACATTTGTCACTCAGTGGAATTCTACTGTAAATGTAAATGCGATCCCAAGAAGAAGGACATACCAAGCAATGTCCACAACGAACAGAAAATGGACACAAGAAAGGCGAGGGGGAGAGTGGAGAAGAAAGGGATGGGAGGAAGGGACGGAAGCCCTCCTGGAAGGAAGACCACAGAGATCAAGAGTGGCCTATAGAGGTGAGCGGTCAAATCCATGGAACGGCTAGCTGGGCAAAGCAGGAGAGGAAGCCAAACATGGGGTCTCCAGTCCCACCCACTGGCTTTGAGTCTTCGGGCAAGACCCAGCTACTCTGCCTGCCTCTCGGATTCCCTACTCGTGAAGAGGGCATGAGAATGACTCTGAGGGCATCGTGACAAATAGCATAAGAATGCCTCTGGCTGTTAAGAGCAGGGACAAAGCAACGACGCCCAGTCTTACTGGTAGAGTGGATTTGGCCTCTCATGGTGCTCTCTGTTCCAGTTCCCCTCACCAGTAGGTCCACGAGGCTTTCTCACGGGGTCCTTGAAAAGTAGGAAACTAATGTAAGAATCTTCAAAGTTTTCAAAACAGCACAGCCCGAAATGTATCTCTTGCAACTATCAGGGGGTAGATAGCCTCAAAAGGTCTTATTGTGTATTTCCCTCTTGTGATAAAACTCGAATTCATTCTGTTTCATGTTCAAGGACAAAATGCAGCTTGGCAGGCCCCGCGCTTGGTTAAAGCTCAGCGACGTTCCGGGGATTAGTGACATTCACCTCCCGTCAGGATGAGGTTCTGAGGCAGAAGCCAGCCCCGCGCCACTGCTCACTGCCTAGCTCAGGTAAGACCGCACACAACGTCTCCTGTATTCACCCCATTCCAGTAAACTCTGTCATTCTTTGATTGCTGCAGATTTAACCAGTTACATTGAAGGATGTTTACGTACATTTATGATTATTTTTTGGAAGTCCGGGCATTGGTGATGGTGTGGGCGTAATTCATGAGTCTGATAGGAAAGGTGTTTGAGCTTGAACTTTTTAAAAACACTTATTGGGGGGCGCCTGGGTGGCTCAGTTGGTTAAGCGACTGCCTTCGGCTCAGGTCATGGTCCTGGAGACCCGGGATCAAGCCCCACATCGGGCTCCCTGCTCGGCAGGAGGCCTGCTTCTCCCTCTCTCACTCCCCCTGCTTGTGTTCCCTCTCTGGCTGTGTTTCTCTCTGTCAAATAAATAAAATATTTTAAAAAAAATAAAAACACTTATTGGCATTTATTTTATGCAGAATTTACTCCTGGACTGTCAGTTTTTGTTTTTCCAGTTTCTTCTGGGGTGTCTTTTTCTTCAGTGCAGCCGTCTGCTCCGTGTCAGTAAGGATCATCTCGGTGCAGCCGGAGGAGTTTATGGAGGGCTTCATCTGACCCTGACTTTTTAAATCCCAACGCGCAGCTCTGGGGCCTCGTTCACCTAGAGGAGCCCAGTCACCAATGAATCAAGGTCTAAAATTTTTTTTTAAGATTTTATTTATTTGGGGCGCCTGGGTGGCTCAGAGGGTTAAAGCCTCTGCCTTCGACTCAGGTCATGATCTTAGGGTCCTGGGATCGAGGCCTGTGAGGGGCTCTCTGCTCAGCAGGGAGCCTGCTTCCCCCTCTCTCTCTGCCTGCCTCTCTGCCTGCCTGTGATCTCTCTCTCTGTCAAATAAATAAATAAATATCTTTAAAAAATTTTTTTAAAAAGATTTTATTTATTTGACAAAAAGAGAGAAAATGAGTGGGGGGAGGGGCAGATGGAGGGAGGAAGCAGCCTCCCCACTGAGCAGAGAGCCCGTCGCTCTGGTCTCGATCCCAGGACCCTGAGATCATGACCTGATCGAAGGCAGATGCTTAACATACTGAGCCACCCAGGTGCCCCTCAACATCTAAATTCTTAAATTCAGCATGACTCTCTGCATTTCTAAGCATGTGCAGCCAAAACTCAGCCCTCTTTTGGGGCCACTGACCTTGTGTCTAGCCCCATTGTTTGGCCTGAGTCCTACACCTTTGTAAAGATGCAGGGACACACATGGCTTCTGTAATGCGACGTCTTTCAGAGACTTGGTGGCTTTTAGATACGCATCGCTTTGATCGTCTGGGCTGTTTCACGGATGTTCTTAAATGCACGGATTTAACCTCTTGATTTGCATGATTGGTCAGGGTTATGTGGGTTGAGTAGAGGACAATTTCCAGAGATCATCAGAGGCTACGTAAGGAAGAGTTGGAACTTGTTCTCGCATTCCAGTCCTAATAATGCCTGTCAAGTAATAAAGTCAGGAAAACAGAAGGCAGAACAACCAGACAGTGGGTTAGAGAAGCAGATGGCTGACGTAACTTTCTGCTCTTAGAGGTTGTCAAACTGGAGAGATTTCACTTACCTCTCCCCCCCAATCTGGGTATCAGGAGGCTCCCACTTCCCTGTGCTAGAGGGTATTTGAAGTCAAAGAATACACTTGGTGCTTCTCCCTATGGCATTTACTTTATTCAAAGATTTGAGACAAAAAGATCGTGGCTTTTATATGAAAACAAAACAAATACGTAGTAGAGTGGGAAGCAACCGATGCTGAATTTGGAGAAGAGCCCGTCCAGGGATACCTGCTTGCAGCAGGCAGCTCTGGGCCCCACCACTGCTGCAGGGGGCTTCCGGAACAACTGGGAAGTGTGAGGTTCCTTGGCTCATCCTGGTCATCCATCTGGGCTCTTAGACCCATCCCACACCTGCTTCCTAGAATGCCTTTCTTTCCTGTCTCCCTCTGCTAAACTCTGTTTTCTGGTACATGCTGGTACAGAAGCTCTTCCTTTACAAAGGACATCCTGATGGACTGGCCTTTTACTCCATGCTCCTTGTCAGCTCTTGTCTGTGGCACTCACAGATTCCTCTGGACACACCAGACCATGTCTCATCTCCTCTCTGGGTTGGTTCTCCTGGAGAGAGCACAGTCTGAGTGTTGTGCCTGGGGGGCATTGTGCCTTGTTGAGAGTAGGATCTCCATAAATGAAGAATGAACAACAGACGAATGAGAAGTGAGCATTCTCAATCTGTGACTGAGCAAGCAGCTGATTTTATTTCTTTTTTGGAAGTGAAAATCCAGAGGGGGTTTGGCCTGAGCTGGAGGGATTTCCTAAAAGAACGTGAGAGGGACGAAATAGAAAACCGTCCCTTTTAGACAAGCTTCCTGCCTAGACAACATACCAACACAGAAGGAGGGAACTCTGAAAATGCTCACCCTGGAGAAAAACCATGACTATTTGTCCTCATTTCCCAAGTCTAAAGGGAAAGCGAACTGTTGTTGATTGATTTCGTTCTGCCTGTTGTCCTTTTCATCAGTAATGCAGGCCAAGTAATTATCCTCTTTGATTTTTTTAGTTACATCAGCCCCGGTAATGTACTTTTGTTGATAAGGAAATATTGAGAATGAAAATGGAGTTGTTAAAGAATAAAACTAAATAATGATGGCGTGGGAGGGACATTGTGTTATCAGTACATCAATATGTTGCAATTAAATTATCAAAGACACTTCCTTTCTCTAATTCCCAGAAGAATGGTGCTGTGTTCTAAGGCCATGTTAGGAGAAGCTTAGCTCCGTTGGGCACCATGTCCTAATGTGGACACTTCCCAAGTTTGTGCTATATCTGGAGCTCGCTGGGGCTATTAGCTGTGCCTGTGCGCTTTGTGGGAAGTGTTGAATAGAGCTGGAGTCAGATTGGTGAGTTTCCCGGACACCAGTTCTGGTTCTGCCCATGACCTGTGGCTTTAAGCCAAACAGGGAGAACGTGTCTGCCCTTTAACTTTCCCATTTGGCAGGCGAGGAGGACAGTATTTATATGTAAAATGTTTTAAAACCTGAATAGCAAAGAAACTTTAAACATAAAGGGTCATGCACTGTATCAACTGATACAGTGTTCCTGTCCATGCAGGGGGTAATTTTCAGTCCGGGTTCCAGGGCGAGCTCCAGCGGGGAATCCACACACTTGTAGTACACATTTCCCTTCTCCAGCCACCTCTGTTGCCTGGTTTAATTGTATCTGCTTTTTGATCATTCTGAACACGCTATGGATTCTTTCACCATAAGAAAATGTCCTCCCAAGTCTTATTCCCACTCTTGACAAATAATGCAGCTCTGGTTTTACTGAGAAGGTTAAGGCTCATTTGAATGAATTAAACTTGCTCATCTCTGTGGCTGCCTCCCACTTTCATCCAAAAGGGGGGCCTTCCTCTCCCTCCTCTCCAGAGTTCACCCTTGCCCCTGTGTCTTGGACTCACCTCATCAGGGTTTTATGTTTTGCTTTGTTTTCCTTTTCCTCTAGCCAGGTCTCCCTTGCAACTGCTCTTTCTTTCTTTCTTTCTTTCTTTCTTTCTTTCTTTCTTTCTTTCTTTCTTTCTTTTTTCTTCCTTCTTTTTTTTTTTTTTTAAAGATTTTATTTGGGGCGCCTGGGTGGCTCAGTTGGTTAAGCGTCTGCCTTCGGCTCAGGTCATGATCCCGGAGACCCGGGATTGAGCCCCACATCGAGCTCCCTGATCAGCAGGAAGCCTGCTTCTCCCTCTCTCACTCACCCTGCTTGTGTTCCCTCTCTAGTTGTGTTTCTCACTGTCAAATAAATAAAATCTTTAAAAAAAAAAAAGATTTTATTTATTTATTTGACAGATCACAAGTAGGCAGAGAGGCAGGTAGAGAAAGAAGAGGAAGCAGGCTCCCCGCTGAGCAGAGAGCCCGATGCGGGCCTGGACCCCAGGACCCCGAGATCATGACCTGAGCTGAAGGCAGAGGTTTTAATCCACTGAGCCACCCAGGTGCCCTGCAACTGCTTTCAAATGCGCCCAGTCTCCATTCTATTCTAAAAAGCACACAAGAACACCAGAACACCGTTTGCTTGACCTTGTTGTCTCTTCTAGTCTATTTATTGCCTTCTTCTAGCAAGACATCTCAATTTCCTCTTCCCAGAGGTTAGTGCTACAGCTTCCTTTCTCTGTCCCTGCTGAAATTGCATTCTCAGAGGTCACCATGGGTGTCTGGTGGGCCCAGACGAGAGAGGGTTTTGTGTTAGCCTCATCTTTCTTGTTTTCTCAAAGGCATCACTTTTTTTTCCTTCTACTTTTTCTTTCACGCTTCCACTCCGACCTGGTTACTTTGTGTCTTACATTGTGTGGGTGTCCTAGTCATGTTTCCCAGAGTTGCCCACCACCCAGCATGGCGGCTAAGAGTCTGAGCTCCGACCCTAGCCTGTGCTTGAATCCTGACTCTGCCTCTGATTAACTGCATGACATCTGGCAAAGTCATCGCCCAGTGCCTCAGTTTCCCCATCCTTAATGTGGGGATCATAGAAGAGTACTTACCTTAGGTTTGTGAAGAATCAAACAAGGTAGTCTATGTGATATTTACCTTATTAGCATAACAATTACCTCCGGAGAGCTTTGACTTCTCTCAGGACAGATTGCTGCCCACTTTGCCAAGCAAAGCTAGACGATGAATAATTAATGGTAAATAAATTTATGGGAAGTCCAGGGAGGGAGGAGTAGGGGAGGAAGGGAGTACAATTAATTCCCGTTTTTTGGTTTTGTTTTGTTTTACCAATAAATCAACCGTTTTGTTGAGAGTTTAAATGGGTCCTTTCAGACCGATGGTGTTTGTTGAGCAGAAAGGGGCGTCAGCATTAAAGCGGTAGGTGTCGGTGCACGAGTGAGTCACACAGAAACTGCTTGGCCTGGAACACAGTGTCCCGTCCTTAGATTAAAAGCGGCTGGAACTGGATTAGGGAAGGAAGCACTGCAGCTGTGCGCGGAGCCTGGAACCCGTCCATTGAGTGATGCTGCCATCTAGTGGTGACATGGGGGAACAGCGCTGGGCAGAGCCCTTCATTTGGTGCAGGGAAGAGCCTCGAGACTGCAGTTCTTTCTTTTACAAAGTGCGGTGAGACTTGGCCCGAGGGAAGAATAAGGGGCAAACACAGCAAGGGGAAGGGGGAATGAGACCTCAACAGAGTTTGGGAAAGTAAAGGACACAAGTGATGCTTGCGAATCACTAAGAGCAATCTCGTCGGTATTTGAGCGCAATTCCCTCCCCCACCGCAATAGGGTCCTCTAAACTTTGGGGTTTCTCATTTTCTAACACTCTGTGCCGACCCGTTATCCTGAACAGATCTCGTTTCATCTCATTCCCCTTCTTTACGTTAGGAATTCAGGGCTGGGAAAATTGAGCCGTCATCCCATCTGGCGACCACAGCGGATCTGGGACCTGGGCTCCTGCAGCAGCTGATCGCGCGACCCGCGCAGGTAAGGGCCCGCGGTGCGCCCAGCAACCCGGACAGGGGACAGCGGCGGGAGGAGAAAGAGGTCATCGGTGTCAGTTGACATTCTCTTTGTAAAACTGAAGTGGGCAGTTTTGGCCATGAAGCCATCTTTCTTCTATTTACAATGTCAATCCACCTCTGCCCAAAACGGAGATTATAGGTCATTATATCAAGTCTTCAAAGAGTTTTAGGAAGGGCCGAGGGGAACTGAAGGCAAGATATTGGTGCCGAAATGTGGACACAGCCTTTCCTTCCCCCCGTGAGCACGCAGAGCGCTGTCTGGGAATCGGACCTCCCTCCACCTCCCACACAGTGATCGGTGCACACAGAAGTAGAGATACTGGGTCTCTGCTCTGCCTTTAGTAGCGATTTGACTTGAGTCGTTGACGTTGCTGTAAGCATCATTTCCCTCTTTTCTAAAATGGACCTGATTAAACTAACCTCTCAAGATTCCTGGGAAGATTAAATCAAATTCAAGAAAAGCCCCTTATTTAGGAGACTGGGACTGAATTTGAGAGAGCTAATGGGAGAAAGGGGTTAAAGCAGAGAATCAGAGAAGACGAGGCACACCTCAAAATTTTACCTTAAAATATAGACTTTCCCAGTCTTTGATGTAAAACAGTGGTCTTTCCTTTGAATATGGATCCATGAGGTGGTGGATTTTGAGGTGTCTTACACGAGGCACACACAACATCTGTAAATTCTGGTTTGGGTTTCTTTCAGTGGAATGAGAGCTGAAAGGCAACTTAGGGGACCCATATAAAATCACTTCTGCGCGGCCATTCAGATTCCAGTCACCGTTTCCAAGTACACAGCAAATTTTCGGCAGCTCCCCGTTATTGGATCTTCCCAAAACATTCCATTTTGCATTCATAGAAACAATGTTTTTTGGTGCATTCATTTTCTGTCAATTTCTAGAGTATTTAAATGCACAGTTATGATAACAAGTACAGGTGTCAGAAACTGGTTCTTGGTCAGCATAAAAGCAGGAGTGAGGAGTGGACACCATCAGCCACTCGCACTGGTTGGTGTAATTCACGGAGGGTCTGGAGACTATGGTTCCCCTGGCAAGTAGCTGAGAGGAGGTCAGCTGAAACAGTTTCCCCTACAGTGTGTACAAAGTGCTAAATATGGTACCTAGCATACACAGGGCCCAATATGTGGTACCTGTTAATATTATTATGATTAATAAGGTCAGTGTTGGGAGGGTTTTTAGAAATCTAACAGTTTTGGGGCACCTGAGTGGCTCAGTTGGTTAAGCAGATGACTCTCGATTTCGGCTCAGCCCATGACCTCAGAGTCCTGAGACTGAGCCCTGTCTCAGGCTCAGCACTAGCCGTGCAACTTGCTGGAGATTCTTTCTCTCCCTCTGCCTCTGCCCCTCCCCTCCTAAAAAGAGAAAAAAAATCTAACAGTGTCTTCCCCTTGCTTTACAGAAATGATCAAAGTGTTTTATAATTTAGGCCTTCATAATATACCTTTTGGCTTCACTGAGTAAAAGGATTATTGATCATGAACCAAATATTTTGAGTCAGAAGGATTTAAAATTACAGAGGCATTTGGGAGTCAGCCTAAAGCACAAAGCAGTTTTCTAGGTCACCCTAAATCCATGTCTGTTCAGGAAGACCAGGAAAAATTGCAACCTGGTGATGAAGACAAGCTCCAAGGTCTCACAAATGGTGAAAACCAGGGGACAAGGCATTAGTATACCCAGGAAGGACTTCCTGGAGGAAGCAGGACACAATGAAGAATGCATACAGGGATGGACCAAACTATAAGCAGAGCTATGCCTTTGGCTTCAAAGTGGCCAAGTGGCCTCCCAGACTCCGTCACATCGGCCTGGGCTCCTGGGATGACTTGAGCAACCCGCCACAAAAACCTAATCCCTCAAAGCAAAGTGTGGGGGTGAGTGGGCTTTGCAGCTCCGGTTAGAACAACTAAGAAATCTTAGAATCCGTAAGCGTGTTTAAAATGCTCCTCTTTGAGATCCTGCGTGGCAACAAAAGGAAACTGTCTTTTGTTTGCTTGGATTGGGTCTAAAGGACTTAAGCATTGGAAAGGAGAAGGGAGGAGGACCCTGCCACCAGGAAGGGGGGCCCGTGGGTAGAGGGAGTGGCAAGCTCATGAGCCACAAAGTTCCAGGTGAGGGGCTTTGGGACCCCAAGGTAACTTTTATGTTTCTTTTCTCTTTTAAGGAAACTTTTTATTTAGGAATAATATCCAAGAAGAGTGTACAAGTCATAGCCGGTACAGCTTAATGTAATTTTTATTGTGAAAGAAATTCAAGGTGCTTTACAAACACATGCGGGCAATACCATGTCCTTTGCAAAGATTGACACTCTCTCCTCTCTTACCTCCTTGGACCCAGCTGCTCCTCTGACTTCTGGGGTCTTTCCTGATGTCTGGGGTAGGCCAATTCTGGAGAGGCATTAAAAAAACAAAAAAGGCAGTGCTTGGGTCCGTCGCTCTGAGATTCCGATCCAGTAACGATGGGGTAGGTCTGGGTTTCTAACAAGCGCTGCAAGGGTTCTACTGCCAAGGCCCGGCCAACATGATGGAGATGAGCCCCGACAAGCTGTGCGGTGAACTAGATCATAGTTTTCATCTTGTAATGAGGTGACAGGTGGTAGGAAGGACTTGCTAGCAGAGGCGGTGAGTTAGAGGCAGAGGCCCAGGCGTTTTCCTAACGACATACCAAAACCCACCATGAAGAGCACTCAAACCTCGTGGACTTAGCACTTGCTCGAAAGCCTTCCAGGACCTTAAATTCTTGACATCCTATGAAGAAGTGACGGGGCTGGATGCTTGGCTTCTGAAGCCCGGAGCAGATGTTTTGGATGGCGAAACCGCTTACCCACCATGCTAATCCGACAAGAGAAGTTCAGCCTAATGAACAGGGAACCAGCCTTGCTCTCCTTCTCCACGGAGAGACACCTCTGGTGTGAGTTTCATGCCTCATAACAGAGATGCCAGCTGTCTTATAATGAGGCCTCTTTAGTGAGCAGGCCTCAGCCTGCCTAACTTGGCTTCTCTCCAGCCCCCTGCCGACAGCCAGGTGCTTGGCAACTCTGACCAGGAGCATCGAACCCCATGAGAGGCAGGTTGTACTGAAATGGAAGGCTGTGTGCAGAAACCCCCCAAAAGAAACAGCCAAGCCTGTTTGGCTTCAGTGTGAATTTTAAAATCCCTTCATTCTGGAGAAGACTGGCATAGGAAGTGTGCTTCCTTTCTCTTAATGCAATGGTTTTTCTAAGTGTGGTCCCCAGACAGCAGCACCCTGGAGCTTGTTACAAATGTGGATTTGGGGCCTGCTTCAGACATACAGAATCAGAAACTCTGGGAATCAGGGCTGGGAGTCTGTTTATAACAAATCCTCGGGGTGATTCTAGCCCATGTTCGGGTGTGAGAACCGCTGGGTTTAATAGAATGTAGAACTTACGGGAATGCCTTTATTCAAACAAAGAAAATATTGCTCATTGGTGGGATTGGTGGGGGTGATTTTTTTCCGGGCTTTTATTTGAGATTCCCATGGCAGTAGTGAGGGGAGTTCTGCTGACCAGAGATGAAGAGGAGAAAGAGCCTAGGGGCTGGAAGTGAAGAGGTGGTTTCATGGATCTCTCCAGTGTCTTCTGACCAAGAGAGCATTACGGAAACCAGCGACGGTGGAGGGGCAAAGACAGTGGAGAAACCAAATCCCAGCACAGCTCCAGGTCAGAGTCAAATGTTCCAAGCCGTTAACGGGGTTGCATCTTGTCAGCCGCCCGTGTTTAAGGAAGTCTGCAGTTTGAGCACAGTGAGTAGGGTGCCCATGACGTCCGGGTCTGCCTGGGACTTTCCTGGGCTTAGCACAAAATCCCGCGTCCTAGGAAACCCTCCAGGTCACCACCAGGCAAGTCTCCATTCCTCAGCAGATACGTTCGGTTCTGACAACCGCTCATGACCAACCAGCTAGACCGAATGTTCCCTCAGCCCTCTCCCTGGGTTTGTGGAATTTGCCAGAATGGTTCACAGAAATCAGAGAAACATTTTCCTTACCGAGTCACGGGTTTATTATAAAAGGACATAACTCAGCACAAGCCTGATGGGAGATGCATAGGGTGACGTATGTAGAAAGGGCACAGAGCTGCTCCCCCTGAGTGTGCGACTCTCCCCAGGTCGCCGCGTGTTCAACAACCCAGAAGCTCTCTGAACCCCATTGTTTTGGGGTTTTGTCGAGGCACAGTTGATTCAATCATTGACCATTGGTTGTTGAGCTCTGTCTCCAGCCCGTCTGGCCTCGGAGGTTTCCAACCCTCCAATCACAGGGTTTGTCCCCCTGGCAACCAGCTTGGGCTTTCTGAAAGTCGCCTCATTAACATGACAAAAGATGCCTTGATCCCTGTAATCACTTGGGAAATTCTAATGGGTTTAGGAGCTCTGTGCCAGGAACAGGGACAAGGACCAAGTATATGTTTATTTTAAGTCACCATATTACAGGGCAAACTGAGGTGACTGGTCAGTACTCACCTCAGTTCAGTGACCGCCCATTGGTATTACTGGGTGAGCTTTAAGATGACTGATGCCGGGGCTCACTCCAGAGATGGTGATAGACTTGGTCTCAGGCATCAGGAGATGGAAGATTCCCCAGGTGACTTTATTGACAACCCCTGTAGCCCTTGAGTATCATTTCTCCTACTAATTTTTTTTTAACTGCAACAAGAGTCAGTGGTTCTGATGAAGTGAGACTCCGACCACATACTCTGTATTAGAATGGGCTCAAAAAGGATCAACAATCTAGAGATAAGAGCTAAAACTCTGAACAATCTCGGAAGAAGACATAAGGGAAGTCATCAGGACATTGGACCTGGCAATGGATTCTCTTATCCTAGTTCATGCTTCCTAGTCGAGACGAGTTTAGACTAGTGCACCTCAACTCACAGGGTAGATCAGAAATACTTTGTGAGCTGCATTTATTTATAATATGTATTTTAAACAATATATACATATGGTGAAATTACAAAACTGTGGATATTTTTTAAAGAGCATGAAAAAGTAAGTGTTCTTCTCACACTGGTTTCTCAGATTTCTATCCCACGGGTAGTTTTTGTTAAAATTGCTTGGGTATTCATCTCTGTTTTATGCACGTGCAAGCATATATGTACATACATATTTCCCTTTCTCGTATTAACAGTAGCATACTCATTTTCACTTTTCAGTCAATAGCATGTTTTGGAGATCATTTTAGCATAGGCAGATCAGCCCAATATTCTTTTTTTCCTTGCAAAAAATTGTGGTTATTTGCATATATTATCCATATAGATTTTTTATTCCTTTCAAGTCTGTTTTTAGTGGGGCTTTTTGCCCAGTATTCTTTTTTTTTTTTTTTAAAGATTTTATTTATTTATTTGACACAGAGAGAGATCACAGGCAGGCAGAAAGAGAGGAGGAAGCAGGTTCCCTGCCGAACAGAGAGCCAGATGCGGGCCTCGATCCCAGGACCCTGAGATCATGACCTGAGCCGAAGGCAGAGGCTTTAACCCTCTGAGACACCCAGGCACCCACCCAGTATTCTTTTTAATGACAGTATTGAGGTCATCTGTAGTCGTGTAGTTGTAATATATAAGTTTAACTTATTTATATTAAATAATCAGTCACAACCCTCAAAGGACATCAGATCATTCATTACAGCATGGTAGCACCTATCCGATAGCTTTGTGTTTGAGCAGATGGTGTACCATGTGTGTGCGCGGTGCAAGGATGGCTGAAAGATACATGCATTTCTGGGGCACCTGGGTGGCTCAGTGGTTAAGCCTCTGCCTTCGGCTCAGGTCATGATCCCCGAGTCCTGGGATCGAGTCCCACATCGGGCTGCCTGCTCGGTGGGAAGCCTGCTTCTCCTTCTCTCACTCCCCCTGCTTGTGTTCCCTCTCTGGCTGTGTTTCTCTCTGTCAAATAAATAAAATCTTAAAAAAAAAAAGATACATGCATTTCAAAATTATGGGAGATGATATCAAGATCCCCTCTAAAATACAGCACCAACTTACATTCTCGGGGGACTTTTAAAAACACAGAGTTTCAGGCTACTTTTTACTTTAACTCCTGAGAATCTGTGTGAGTGGGGCCCCGAATCTTTGTTCTATTTCTTTGGTGATTCTGATACAAGAAGGCTCTAGGATGGATGGGAGCCATGGGACAGACCACCTGGACACCCTTGCTGCATTTCCTCTTGTTCTTTGTCTATTGCTGGGACTATTCCGTTTCCTCACCAAGGGGACAGGGTCCTAAAGGACAGGCCTCAGGGATGTTGCTTCTCTATGTTCTTACCCTGGCACCGTGTTTTGTATGACACTGCCTGTCGATGACGAGGTTTGGAAGACGATTTGTGGCTTACATGACGATTCTGTTTGCCTTTAGTTCCATGGATCAAACACAGAGAGGAATCCCGGGCCAGCCTCAACCGGTCCCCACCACTCAGCCCCAAAAGAAAAGGACGTCGGTGATGTCTTTCTTTTCCAAGGTCTGTCACAAAATATTACGAACAGAGATCCCTCCCCAACAATCACCCGTAACAGCGCCTGGTCTGTGGTCGCTCTGCTGAGGCACTTCTGGGAAAAGCTTGATGACACTTCTTATAACACCGACTGAAGGTTTATAGGATAACAAGATAAGCAGGGAGGAATTTAGCTTGCTGCAAACTTAATCACAAAAGTATAGAATGAACTGCAACACATACTGAGGAATAATGATGAGACCTGCCAATCACCCAAATACCAAATAGGACTGTGGTCTGATCTCTAACCCTTCATTCCCCAGGATGGTGAGGAGGTGGCTTCTTCCTGAATTTGTCTGAATTGTCTTTGTTCTGACGTCAGCATATGTTGCTGTGTCATGTGAGGCACAAAACACTGGGCACTACCTGGTCTCATAGGCTCACAGAGGTGACCGGGTTCTTGCCCTGCAGTGAGCAAGGTCAGCCCAATATTTAGTCCCTGAAGTGGCTTCTTGCATTAGCCACACAGTGTTTCCCAATTTGGGTTACATATATGTTTCTTTTACTAATCTTAGTTGTTCAGATATATGCATTCTAGGGTGGGACATCCTTTATGTCCTGAAATGTTCATAGGTGTGTTTTGCTAAGTTGGGTCAAATACTGTCGAGAGGTTGAGGAAGATGACTACTGAGAATTAACCCTTGGATTTAGCCACATGGAGGCATTGGCGGGGGGTGGGGTGGGGTGGGGGAGGCATCAGCCTGACTGCAGAAGGTTCAAGAGATAAAGGAGAGAGGAATTGAAGTGTAGACACACCTTTCAAGGTGTTTAGCTACAAGGTAGAGCGGAAAAGTGGGGAAGAGCTGAAGGAGTAAGAAAGGTTGGGAAAACGCTTTTCTTTGAGATGGAAGCTGTCCAGCATTTCTTGTCCTGTGTCAGATCCCTGGTCTCAATTCACATCAACTCTCTAAAGCCCCCTTTCTTTTTTTGTTAATGATTTTCTTCATTCATCTGACAGAGAGAAAGAGAGAGCACAAACAGTGGGCAGGGAACCCAACGTAGGACCTGGGCATCACGACCTGAGCCCAAGGCAGATGCTTAATGACTGAGCCACCCAGATGCCCCAAATCAGATGTCTTTAAGTGGAGAAAGAAGGGCTAAGTTGAGCAGGCCACACAGGATTTTCTTTAGAGGGAGAGATTGGGGTTGGGATAGTTAGGACTCTGAACACTCCCCAGATCAACACAGTCTTGACGTACCACACAGGTCTCTTGGACACTGAGGTTCCAGAAGCGGGAGTCTCTGAAGAATGTGTTTTCCATCTTGGCAGAAAGAGCCCAGGACCCCAATGCTAAAAAGCGCCACATGGCAATGAGAGGCCTGGGAACCATAGCCTGTGAGACCCCTGACAAGGTAGGAGGGGAAGGTTGGCACCCAGCCAGCCCTCATGGCTTGGAGTCCCCGGGACTGGGGGACAGCTCTTCTTGTACCAGTAATCTGTTGCTGTGTGACAGGTCACCACAGACCTAGCCTTCATCCTCTGTGGTTTCCTTGGCTCAGGAGTTTAGGTAAAGCATAGCTGGGTCCTCTGCCCAGGGTCCCACAAGGCTCCCAACATGGTATGGGTCAGACTGCATTTCTTTCTAAAACCTGGGCTCCTCTTCCAAGCTTCTGAGGCCGTTGGAAGAATGCGGCTCCTACCAGGTGTAGGACAAAGGGCCCTGCTCTCTTGCTGACTGGCCACCTCAGCTCCCTGAGGCTCTTCTCTCACAGAATGTGAGCTTTCTTCTTCTGGGCCAGCAGGAGAGCCTCCGCCACTCATGCCTGCTCAGGTGGACTCTTATGTAATGTGGTCTAAACATGAGAATGATATCCCGTCACTGTTGTCATTTCCGGAGCGAAGAAGCAAAGTCGCTGGTTCCTTCCACATCCAATAGAAGGAGACTGCACAAGGGTGGGACTCATTTGGGAGCTACTTGGGGGTCTTAATATTATCAGCCTTGGGAAACAGAGTGGCAGATGGGGTTAACACACACATGGACATCACCCTCTTGGGTGAATTTATTTTTGAATACTTTATGTCTGCTTAGTAAAAGATGTTTTCCCCACCTTTGCTTTTAGCACCTGTCAACTCCAGTGATCATTTCATCTCACCCCTGATGAAAGTATCTGGTATGCCCCAGAGGCCTGGATCAGCCAGCCCACCCCACTCCTTGATGTGCCCTTCCTGGCCTCTTCTACTCACAGGCCAAGCTTCAGATTGCTCTTCCTGTTCGTCTTCCAAGACTGAGCTGGCTCTTGGGTCCAGTTAATGGAAAACATTTGTATTTCAGTGAGAGTTGTTTCCCCAGTTGCCAAAGAAAGCTGTGCTCTCGGTCCAAGTCCTAGGTTATTGGAAGATTAGAAGTAGGATTGCTTTTCAGCTCACTGGGAGCCATTTGTGGACTACTCATGCTTTTCAAACCTGTCAACAGGTGAAAAAGTATAAGAAAATTGTCCTAGACCTGCTGGTGCATGGATTGTATGATCCTGTGAGTGCTGAAGTCATCCACGAGAGCTTGAAGACTCTGACCATCATCTTGGGGAAGATCCATGGGAAAAGTCTGGGTTCTTTCTTTGTAGACATCACTCTCCAGACCAGGACTTTATTGGATGATGTAAGTGAGACAATTCAGAAGAATTCTGGGTTATCAAAGTTGAAGTAGGATGAGAAATGTAAGCCCTGGGTGGTGTGTTGTTCAGAGAACATGGTCTGTATTATTCACTTCTTTATTAAGAAACCATTGAGAGACTAGTATCATACTGGGGGTTATGGAAGACATATAAAGAAGGAGTTTTCGTTGTTATGGAGAAGTGAATGTTCACACCGATGATGAAGATGGTGAGGGGGATGATGGTGAAGATGATAGTGACAGTGTTGATGTGTATGTAGTGCTCTGTTATGAATGTGACCATAATAGTAGTTAGCATTTAGCGAGCCCGTACTGTGTGCCAGGCACGGTGCTAGGCAGTTCTCATGCGTCATCTCATAGAATTTTCTCAATAACCCTGTGAGGTAGGCACTATTATTATCTTCACTTTATAAATGAGGAAACCAAAGCACAGAGACGTTAGGTGACTTGCCCAGGATTCACAGAGCCAGTGAGCAGGTATGAACGCAGACCTCTGACTGCAGGACCTGCTCTCTTCCCTGCCACGTGACAAAGCAGGCTAAGTAAAGAGTGCACTGATACGTGTTTGCTCTGAAACAGTACGGACTCTGAGACACTTTCCTTCCAAGCTGACCAGTCAGCCTGCTGCAAACACACACGCACACACACACACACACACACACACACACACACACGCCTTCTAACAGAGAGAGAATATCTGTAGAACAAGAAACGGACCTTTCATTTACTCCCAATGCACCTGGCATGAGTTCCCCTCACTGAATTCCTCAGATGGACCTGTGCCACACGAGGGGAAGAGATACCTTGAAATTATGAAACTCGGACTTTATATAGGAGCTTCTGGCCCTTTGCCTCTCCTTCCACTCCGAGACATGAAGAGACCTTTGCTCTGGAATGCAAACCAGTCATCTCTGTGTGTAGTCGGAGAGGAAGGTCTCTACTTTACCTCCCCAGAATGTAAACAAATATCTCCAGGGAGATGTCTAAATCTGTCTGCAGGTGCCGTCTTAATTTCCAGGGCTTGTTTGCCACACAATCACTTTTTTATACCCAGATGGACTGTAACTTCAGCAGAAAGCCCTGGTTGTACAGTAACCTGGAAATACGGGGGGAGAACTGTTTCCCGATGGCGTATGTATCTACTAGAGCCTCCTCAACAGCCCGTCTTATGCGGTGCTCTCTTGGGCCTGGGTTCCCTGTCAGATGATCGTCAGGTCCCTGGCAGGCCAGGCACCCATCTTCTGTGTCTTGTACCTCTTATAGGGAGGTAGCATTGAACTGAACTATGCGTGCATGCACACATGCACACGCACACACATGCTGGTAGAACAGTGAAGAAAGTGCAACACTAAAGAAATTTGTGTAAGTGTCCCATGTGCTAAAAATATTTTTAGTACTTCATGAAACAATCAGTGGTCTTTGGTCTTGCTGAGTGTCTGTGACACCCAGTTCTAGGTGCTCCTTGCCCCTGCAGAGGCCTGGCCCAGCTCTATTCCTTCTGGTTTGCCTGGACATTTCATGAGACCAGGAAACACTGATCTAAAATCCCTTCACCAACAGCCAGGAGACTGGGTGGTACCTTGGTTCCTTGTCACCTGACAATGTGAGTCGCACAAGTCACTGAAATGCCCTGATCGTTGGTCTCCTCATCAGGAAAGGGAGCTACTTGGACCAGACCTCTCACGTCGGAGAACAAGAAAGGACTGCACCTGCTGAGACACACTCAGAGACAAATGAGCCAACCATACTAAAACAGGGAGAGTGGCAGGGTGTCAGGGAGGAAACAATTGCCATTTCTACTACAGAAGCCAGAAATTCAGACCAGAAGTAAAGAGAGATGCCCTTGTAGAAACACTGGGAATAATCAACAGGAGATGGGGCGAACGAATTACACTGCAGCCACCCCAAATTCCTTTCGGCAGCGACATGGAAAGAGCTCCCAGATAGATTGTTTGATGAAAAATCAAAGTATATAACAGTAGGATGGTATGCTTCTGTTTGTGTAAAAATGTGAGATAACCTTGCTCATTCATCAGAGGGAAATTGAGTAGCAGACAGAAAGGGCTAGGATGGAGACTTACTTTTGTTGATAAAAATGAATTGATTATTTTGAATTTTGAACCATACAAATGCACTCTATCTCCAAAACTTTGAATAATAAAGAACAGAATCAGAAAGCTGGGATTAGCACAGTGATCCCCCAGTCTACTTGTCTTGTCCTCTGGAGAAGATGGTTGTTGAAGACTTAGCCCATCTCTTCTCTGTCCCCACCTCAGCCAGCTAAGGGCTTTAGACCGGATCTGGTGACCCAACCCCACCCATGCAGCTAAGCACGACGACTGTGATATTCTCTGATAGAGTGGCCTTTTGGTCATGACCTGGGTTCTGTTGTTTGGTTCACTGGGGGTCCACAGGAGAACGACAACCTGAGATATTCAGCCTTCGTCTTGTTTGGGCAACTGGCGGCCTTTGCGGGGCGGAAATGGAAGATGTTTTTCACCAGTCAGGTCAAGCAGACTCAAGATTCCCTCCTGATACATTTACAGGACAGAAATCCCCAGGTTGCCAAGGTAAGTCTGTGACTGTCCCACCAGCTGCGCGAGGGCTCTAGGCCATTCTTAAGAGGGGTTGCAGGGAGGTCCTGTTGCGCTGAGCTGCTGGACCTTCTGTCCCCGCTGGTTGTGCTGGGGACACTCGGCGGCGTATGCGTGTGAATCCTTGGACCGCTGCCTGCTCCGTGTGTCCTCTCTCTCTGAGTCACCGTGCTGTTTTCCATAGCTCCTGCACCCCCTGCCCCTGCGCCCAATTCAGTGCCTGCCAATGGTAGATAAACTCAGCTTATTAGAGCGTGGGGGGCAGAGAGGCATGGGGTTAATTTGTGGGGCAGTAGCCCACATAACGAGGACATGAGCTCTTGCTCGTTAGCTTCTGTCACTGTGTAGATTTCCCATCCCTGGCTTCTCAATCCCCTATAGAGCTTTTGTTTTATTCTTAGAGAAAACACGTCCTAACAGAGTTGGATCAATGTCAGGTTTTCAAAACCACTGAGAGCAATAGGTTCCACCAAACCGCTTGTCTTTTTTAAATTAGTGCACACGAGAGAGACAGAGAGAGAGAATTTGGGAAATTAGGAATCCAGAACTGCTTTTGATGGACGATAATCAGTGGCAAACTATACAGTGATGCTCTCCCTTCACAAACTGTAAAGTGATGCTCTCCTCACCAACCCCGACTTATAGACAGTTATTTTAGAAGCAAAATCCTTTAAGGCTGACGCCTTCAAACTTTCTGGAAGTTACTTTCATACTCCCAATGGCCCCCAGACCACAGATTGGATGTGGTGCTTTTCCTCAGTTGGATTCTAGAACTCTCTAACGTTTTTGACAATAATATAGTAATATTATTTTTCTCAGGCTTGCAAAACAACATTTAGAGCCTGTTCTCCATATCTGAAAGAAAGAAAGGAATACAGCTTCCAGACTGAAGAAGATCAAAGGAACCCTAAACTCTGCCGGCAGCTGGTGAGTGAGAGAGGGGAGGAGAGAATTCTCCCAGAGGTCCCTGCCCTCCTGGTGTCTACCCAGAAAGTGGCCAGCCACACTCGGGGGTTACTGCCCATAAAATGACTCAGGCCAATTGTGATTCGATTGTAACTGACCCATTCCACAATGTAAATGACAAAACGCCCAGAGAGTCATGTATGAAATCTGTCGGCACTTCCACTGTCGACCCTTCGCTGAACACAAGCCATGATCTCCACCCCTGACAGTCTGAAGATTGATCAGCCTCACGCTCTGTGTGTGACAACTGTGCTCTGTGTGTGACAACTGTCTGCTCGTTGTCGAGTCAAGGAGGTGTGTTGAACCCGGCCCTCACGTGCGCTTTTGCTGATTTCTTTCAGAGCCACTATCATCCAGAGCTCCTGCAGTTCTTCTATGCCAATAAGATTCTGTAAACACAGAGCAGCAGGGAATTTGTTCCAGTGAGCGCCTTGGTGGGGGGCTGATAGTCCCCCTCTTTTAACTCTTCAGATGATTCTGCTTGCCTCTTGGGATTGTAATAGAAAACGGGACCTGGGATTGATGGCAATTGCATGGAATTGTATGATTCTATCCAAAGTAAATTCTCAGTTGCTTTTATGTATCTCATTTCCTCCCCATACAAATTTGATGAGAAGGTACCTGCTTTGTTGAAAACATTGAAAGCGTATGTAGATTCAGTGCTTGTTGTTCTTTTTCTCTCTTAAGTTCCTGTCTGTCACCTATCTTGTATTTTTTTATTTTATTTTCAATTTCTGAGGTTTAGGAGGATGTTACCTCAAGCTTGTTTTTTATTTTTTGTCTGCTAGCGATACTTCACAATTTGTTACGGATACCTTTTATTGACAGGAGCTACTTAAAGTTGGCCAAGGGACCAAGAAGGGGGTTTGCAGAGTATCTTTATTTTCTCATAATCTTCAACAGGTGTTGCCTCCAAGATCGTCCCAAAAACAAATTAATAAAGAGGAAAAAAAATGTGGAAAGCATTTGTTGAAAAATCTCAGGCTAATAGTAATGTATGGAATAATAAGTAACATTTACAGAAAATGTTTATTGGACACTAAGCACTTTGCAAATATTACTTAATACTTATAACAACCCTATGAGAAAGGTATTATTATTATCCTCATTTTCCAGGTGAGAAAAACTAAGGCACAGGGAAATTAAGTAAGTTGCCCAGATGACCTGGAGAGATGGAGCTGGAATTCAGGCCCGGATGGTGTGAATTATGGAGCCTGTATCCAGTCACAATATGATTCTGCCTCCATGTGGAATCATTGACAGATGGTTAGAAATGTAAAAAAAAAAAAAACAAACAAACAAAAAAACCCAAAACAAAAAAACCACCCAAATTTTTAAAAATCCCCAGCTTTTGCTCTATTTAACTCAGTTAACTTTTGCTTTTATATGTACTGAGTACACATTCTTATTAATGTAATTGGTGATCTAAGTATATATTTTTACTTGTCACCTCTTGGCTAATTATGTCCATTTTTTGGGTGATCAATTCTAGTTCTAGGAGGGGTCACATGGCTTATGTAAAACGTTTCAAGAAAAACCTCAGTCCCTCCCTTCTTCCCTCCAACCAGTTTGCCTCCCAAGCTTCTCCTATAGAAAGTCTGATATTATCACCAAACTTGGTATTCAGGCCATATGGGACAACTGTGTCCAGTTTGGGAAATGGAAAACACAAGAGGGTCATAAATGCTGCAGAGGGATTTTACTTCTGAAAGTTGGGAACATAATCTTCTGCTCTAGCTCTCCAGCGACAGGTCTATGTAACACAGATGAGGGATGTCCCCTAGGGGAGACAAGAATGTGGCGGATGGCAGAAGGGGGAGCAGGAAACAGGCATGCATAGATTTTCTTCCTTCCTATTTTGAGATTGGGGTATATGGCCCAGGGGGCTCTTGGGAGTGACAAAGTCTCTGGAGCAGGTGGGATGGTTCTGAGCTGACAGCCCTCTCCCTTCCCAGATGTTGGCTTGTTTGAAACTATGTTGCAAGGTCCCTTTAGAATCTGAGGCATTCTACTAAGTGATCAGTGAGTGGCCTGAGAAATGATTGTATTTGGCGAGCATTCAAAAAAGGTGGATGTAGAGTAAGGCAGGCAGGTTATGTGCTCTAGAATAGAAACTTGTGTGTACTTAATGCCCCTTAGTTGAATCAAACTGTGGAAGCTGCTATTGAAGTGGCCTAAAGATTTGTGGTAGACTCACTTGGGTGACCTCCAATGAATCATGCCTCCTGACACTCATGCCCTTGTGTTGCCCCCTCTCGTTGCCTCTGGGCTGGCTTTGTGACCCACTTTAACCATGAGAATGTGCATAAAATACCTCAATGCCAATTTTGGGCTACTCTTTAAGAGCCTGGCAGCTTCCTTTTTTGTGCTCCAGGTGAAGGCAGCCGCTGTCTAAGAAGCCAGATCACCAGGTACAAAGAAGAATGTCTGAGATCATCATTTTGGAAGGAGGACCAAGCTAACTGCATGGAATGGCATGTGGAGGAGAGTTGAGGAACCCAGTCCACAGTGAAGTCTGAGATCCAGATGTGTGACACGAGGTGACCGTTCCAGCCAGATGCCAGCTGTGCAAGTGACCCAGCTGACCAGCTGTCACTGTGAAGCCCATCCCAAATTGCAAAATTGTAAGCCAGTTAAGCAAATGATTGTTGTTTTAAATCACTAACTTCTGGGATAGTTTGTCACTCAGCAATAAGTAACCAAAAGAGGTTCCTTATCATTAATTTTGTCATTTGGCCAGTTTTGTCTTGTTTTTAGAATATATTTAAAATATATTTGAGTTTAAACTATATTTCTAGAAAGTTATATTATGATAGAATTCCATGGCAAGAGCGAGGGATGCTTTGCTTTTGGACCACAAGCCCTGCCTCGTTTTCCTTTCTGTGTGTCACCCTGTGTGTCTCACAGCACCCGGCACACAGCAGCTGATCAAGAAACAGTTGCTGAATGACTAAATAGTTGCAAATTGTAGTGGGAACAGAGTCCAAACTAGTTTGCTACTCTGGGCTCTCAGCCATGAGCTCACACTCTTCCTTTCCAGCTTTTTCTTTGGTTACTCTTTTTGCTTTAGCCAAGTTTGGCTCCACGCTCTTCTTTAAACACTTCTTGGTCTCTTATGCTCCTTTGCCTTTGCTCAGTCTGCTCCTTTTGCTTTGAATATCCTTCTCCCCGGCCCCCCCAGCCATGCATACTCACAGGCACACCCCGCACACCTATTCCAAGTGTATATCTTCTCCATACTCTAAGACTGATCATTGCCTGAGGCCCTCGATCAGGAAAGAGGTCTCATCCCTGAATTCCCAGAACATTGTAGCAGTCTTATGCTACTTAACAAGTTTTATCTTGTTTGAAAGTTTTTATCTACATGTCTTTTTCCCCCTGGTTGGAGTGAAGCTGCTGAAGGAAGGGTCCTATCTTGTATAACTTTGTATCTGTCACGTGACCTCAAAGGTACTCAAGAAGTGCTTGGTAAATAAATGTGGCTTGGGGAGGAAAAAGTCAGGAAGTCATCTGAAGCTACCTACTCCTCCTTGGGAGAGGCCCATTTCATCAAATGAAGACTGTCATTTCTCTCCTTAAAACCAATCTGCCAGTGACTTTTATGCTGTGTACTTAAAGTATCCCTTTCCCCACAAGATGCCTATTAATTCGCTAATCGAAAGGTAAGGCTTTGACATTTTTTACTTTTAAATACTGGATATGCAATAGTTGAGTGAATTACAGAAAGAAAAAGGAATGTTTAGGTGCTACCATGCGAAACACTCAGGGCCGAGATCCACATAAAACTTGGTCCCTGCTTTTCCATTGCCCACGTGATGGACCTTTCTTAAAGGGAAGGAGAGAGGAGAGAAAGACAAAGAAGAAAGTTGAGAATCTACTAGGTAATCAGTACTGGTACTCACGTGAACAGAATCCAGTGGAATTCCAGTCCATAATGTTGAGTTATTAAAAGCATGAGTGTGTTTTACGAGGAGAGAAATAGCAGCTGTGTGGACAGCTAGCAGATAGTGCTAGAAATAAGGCAAATACATATTTGCGCTTTTCTGCATATTCCAGGTTTTCAGCAATAAGCATATATTACTTTTGTAACCATGGAACACATGCAAAAATGGTCTTTAAAATAAAAATGGAATGCTTATTGGTGTGTAAAGTGGTGTGTTTTGGAAAGCCTGGGATGGCTGTTGCTCACTCTCTTTGCCTTTGTCCTTTTGTGACATTTTTGTTCTAGCCTATTGATGAGAAATACAATGACTTAAGGTTGATTATCAGTGTATTTATGTTACTGACTTTACATTCTTCTGGTATGACCATAATAAAATAAGTCTTTTGTTCCTGTTTTTATTTATGTATTAAACGCGGTTAGAAAAGCCTTGGGTTCTAGAGAAACTCCCGTTTACTGACGAGAGATGGTTTGATATTGCAAAGCCCCTTTAAATTATCAAGTTAAGCAGAATCCCAAGCCTGACATGTAAGATTCTTCATAATGGACATCAACGTATAAGTTCCCTTGGCTCTTCCTAAATTCCTCCCACCTGGAATGCTTCACCCTCCATTTGCTTGTTTCTATCCACCATTCCCTGGGTGGACAGACCATTCCAAGTGTCCCTTTTTTCAATGGTAGAGCAGAGCAATTGGGAAGATGGGGCCTGATCAGGCCCTCCTCATTGTGAATCTGGCTTTGCCACTTACTGGTATAACCTTGGGTAAGGCAGCCTGTCAAGCCTCAGTTTGCTGATCAGTGAAGTGGGCATAATAATTCCACCCATAGAGTTGGCATGCTACAAAGATTCAATTGTATAACATCAAATACTTTGCATAGTGCTTGGCACAGAGGAGATGCTCAGGAAATGTTAGTTAATTTTGCTCCTGACCTCCAATCAGCTCTCTAGTATCTGTTCCTTCTCTTCTTGATGCTGCCCAGGCCTTCAGTGAGGTCCGTCTTGGCTTTCAGTATGGGATCCGAGTGTCATCTTGATCTTCCCCAATGAGTGATTGTAGTCCTAGGCTCAGCTCTGCTTCTTGCTCCTCCCCAGGTCCCCAGGACTGTAGCACTGAGCCTTGTGCACCATGGCTGTTCAATAAAGAATGATTGAATGTATGGAGTTGCAAATCCTAGTGTCTTGACCAAGCATGAAACTGGCACCTCGTGGCTGGCTTTAGAATGGCCCAGTACATTTTAATAAGAATGAGAATCATGGGGCGCCTGGGTGGCTCAGTCCTTAGGCGTCTGCCTTCGGCTCAGGTCGTGATCCTGGAGTCCCAGGATGGAGCCCTGCGTTGGTCTCCCTGCTCGGCGGGAAGCCTGCTTCTCCCTCTCTCACTCCCCCTGCTTGTGTTCCTTCTCTAGCTGTGTTTCTCTCCATCAAATAAATAAAAAAAAATCTTTAAAATAAAAAAAAAGAATGAGAATCATGACTGAAGGAGAATAGCAAGTTGTTCTCTCCCAGTGGGCTCTTGTTGGGGTGCTGTGTGTGCTCAGAGCAGGGGCAGTGACTTATGCTCCAGAGCCGGCTTCAATGGGCTCTGTTCATTCCTGCCGAACAGCCCCAGGGGCTCCGTTAATAATTCTGTGTTGTATCTTTTGGGCGATCTCTTGTTAATAATTAACACCCCACCTTCTGTTTTCTGAGTGTGATTACTGTAATCATGTTCCTTTCAAACTAATGAATTTCCTGCAGCACTTTGCAAATGTTAACCAGATAATGGCCCAAATGTCTCTCCACAAGAAAAAACCATTTTTTCAGAAATGTAGATCAGAGAGTTAAAATGTCATTTCCTAAGCCGTGCTGCTAGAGGCACATGCCTCCGCCTGGGCGAAAATGCCAGCGGAAATACAGTGCTTTTCCCCAGGCACGCATGGACTGACTGCTTCAGCAGGCACAGCTCCTGGAGAAGGGAAGCAGCTCAGTCCCAAAGGTGACGTCCCATGGGCTGGAAGGACGTGTGAGCTCGTGTCAGAAGACCTGGCTTTCTGCCAGTTATCTTCATCAAGTCACGTAACCTCTCAGAGCCTCAGGGTTTTCATCTGTGAAATGGGAGGAAGAACCTACCACACAAGATCCCGTGATGGTGAATTGAGCCCGTGGGTGTGAACTTCAGCATTAGCTGGTGATGAGGTGTGCTCATGGACACGGCAGCTGCTCATCAGTGGAGCCTGTTATCCAGGGAATGAGTGGGAAGAAGGAAATACAGCATTAATACAGACCCCGATTTAAAAATAGTATGCAATATTAAAAATCTAAAAAATATAAAAACAGTAAAATTGGGTATAATACATTGTTCAATATCAGGGTGCTTCTCTGGATAACAAGTACCCCGGTCACAGTGTGAATTAGGATCAGTTTACAAGTTTAACATGTATCTATTTTATATAATTTAGTTACACCCAAACTTTTTTTTTTTTTAAGATTTTATTTATTTGACAGAGAGAAATAGCCAGAGCCAGAGAGGGAACACAAGCAGGGGGAGTGAGAGAGGGAGAACAGGCTTCCTGCCGAGCAGGGAGCCCAATGTGGGACTCGAACCCGGGTCTCCGAGATCATGACCTGAGCCGAAGGCAGACGCTTAACCAACTGAGCCACCCAGGCACCCCTACACCCAAACTTTTTTGCTAAGGTATAATGAGTAACATTCAACAATTATGGGAAACCTGGCAGCTCTTTCCTCAGATTACTCTAATTTGGGGATCAAATTTAATGCAAGATATTTAGGACTCTGTTAGGGAAAAGTGAAAATCTTGATCTGTTTGGATCTAAAACTCTCAAAGTGACAGTTTATGTAATTACTAGCCCTTTACAAGCCTGAGGAGAGTAAACCCAGGAATCTGAGATTTTCTGACCAGCAAGAAAGTCTACACAATGTGCTGGATCAAATAAACTCAAAGCTAATAAGCTCGTTTTATGACTTTAGTGAGCAGTTTCAATTTCATAAACGAAAATTGTCTGACTTAAGAGAGCGGGAACACAATTTCCTGTATTAAATAGGGGTCACTTGTTTAGATGGTTAACCTATCTTATTTGTAAGTGTTGCTTCTCATTAGCTATCAGTAAACAAAGAAAGGATTTTATCATGAAGATAATAGAATATACACAGTTAAGTCTGTTTGATCTTAAAGGACCTTTGTCCTACCCGGATCTGTGTTTATATTTCAGCATAATTCTTGGTTAACCTCCTCGCGCTTACCTTTCCCAAGAAAAAGTAAGGCAGGCCCAGCATTTTGGATTTTTTTTTTTTTAAAGATTTTATTTATTTATTTGACAGAGAGAGACATAGTGAGAGAGGGAACACAAGCAGGGGGAGTGAGAGAGGGAGAAGCAGGCTTCCCGCCGAGCAGGGAGCCCGATATGGGACTCGATCCCGGATCTCCGGGATCATGACCTGAGCCGAAGGCAGTTGCCCAACCAACTGAGCCACCCAGGCGCCCCAGCATTTTGGATTTTACACGACTTTTCATTAAATCTGATTTTAATGTACACGTCAATAACTGAAGTCTGCTTGAGAAATCAAAGCCTGGTATCTTCTGGTTTCCCCAGAGTTAGCTCAGGATTGTTCTCACCTGGCTTCAGGGAAGGCCCTTCTCTTCAGTCTGGAATGGGGAAGAGTCTGAAGGGGAGGATGGGGTGTGTTCTCTCTATGGGGCTTCCAGATCTTACCCTCCCTGCTTCTAAGTGTTTCTAGAGCTGGAGCTTGCGGTGTGGCCAGCGGTGGGCAGCCCATGGCGGAGGCTCAGCTTCAGGGGGTCTGTCCCCCTCAGAGTTCTTTAGTAAGCTAGAGATCATTAATAGTGATCTCTCTCTCTCTCTCTCTTTTTTTTTTTTAAAGATTTTATTTATTTATTTGACATAGAGAGACACAGCCAGAGAGGGAACACAAGCAGAGGGACTGAATGAGGGAGAAGCAGGCTTCCCGCTGAACAGGAAGCCCGATGTGGGGCTCGATCCCGGGTCTCCAGGATCATGACCTGAGCCAAAAGCAGTCGCTTAACCAACTGAGCCACCCAGGCACCCCAATAGTGATCTCTCTTAACTAATGAAAGCAACAGTCAGTAGGGGTTTTTTTTTCATGGGTGGGCATAAAACAACCATTAAAAATATCTCCGCTACAAAAGCCCCTCAAACTGACAAACCCCCTTGCTCATTTCCGGCTCACGGCCCACTCTCCTCCTGGCCCTTCCCTGGCCCCACTGAGTGGATCACACCCCCCTCAGCGATCTGTGCTCTCTTGTAGAAAAACGTGGTAGGCAAGGCTTCATCTGTAGCTTACTGAAAGGCAGGGCTGGTGAGGAGGGGATTGTCCTACTGGGTTTGTGTGGTGAGGTGATGGAAATTATTTCTGGCCTCAAAGCTTAACTCCTCCCTCCCCATGGTGAGCATGGCCACCCCCAGGGGCCCAGCAGGCACACTTCCTGGTTCTTTTGAATGCGGCCTTTTCACTGGAGGCAAGCTCTGTCAGGGAACACTACTAAGCCTGCACACTTTTGGACTGGGTTATTAGCTGTAGCCCTTCACCTCTGGCAGCAGGTTTGAAGGCTGCCTCAAGAACTCTGAATACCTCCCGCGGCCCTGCCCTTTCTAAGACCATCCAACAGCGTGGCTTGTATTGGTGGGGCCCAGAATCTGCAAGGAAGGCAAGTACGGTCAATCAGGCTCACTGTCCCCCACCCCTCGTGCCATCTGACCAGACCGAAGCATATTGCTTTGTTTCACTTCTCTGATACTTCAATACCACCAAATGCTATTAATTCCTGCGGAGTGTGTGTGTGTGTGTGTGTGTGTGTGTGTGTGTGTGTGTGTGTGTGTGCGTGCGCATATGAAGCATGTTTAGGTAAC